>CAUYQV010044044.1:0-20435 GCA_963574575.1 Galagoides demidoff | reverse complement strand
GAGCAAGCAGGGAACAAAGCACCTCCTCTCCCTCTGCACAATTCTAATTCTTATTAATTCTATGTACTAGCCATTGTTTACCTGACTATGCCTAAAAGCAAAGGAAACTGAAAAAAATAGCTTTTATATTCTATAACCAGCTTTAGCCATTTTAATAAATAAAATACAAATATACTGGAATATTTCTCACAGAGTCTATTATCCCACTTCAAAGTATATTACTTATTGTGTTTCAACGCAATCTTCCATTAATGTCCTATCACACTACTTTGTATAGATTTGTTGATATTTTTTTTTTCTTTAAGAGAAATTCTTTCCTAGGACCAAAGCAGTTCAGGTGTCTACTATCACAGCACTTTCCTTGTAAAAGAGATTTTGATTATAATATACCTGTGCAAAGCAATAAGATACTTTAGGAATAAATAAACATCAATGAATGCCATCTTTGCTTTATATAAAGAGCAAATTGGGAATTGTCTGATAGTGTCATCTTGGTTTCCATAAATCACTATCAATTAAGATGTAAAATATAGAAAACCTATAAGCTGAAATTCTGGATTTCCCCAAATAAAAGATAAATTAGATAGCAATGTTGAATTGTAATTTCAAAAAACAAAATGTTTATGTTTTTCACATGGTGAGTACAAATTGATAGGAATATGATAGAAAAGAATGGATTAGAAATACATAACCCTCAAGAGCTGAACATTGACTCAGCCTCAAGGACAGACCATACTGTCAGGTGAAAATATTTACGAAGTTCCCTACAAACTTTTAGAAAGTGAGCACCACGATGATATGATGGGTATGTTGAAAAGTTTCTCTTCCCTTTTGTGATTTTATTTTCTTCCTTCTTCATGGGAAATTCATTATTAACCCTGGGTCTAAGTAATATTTACATACACTGGGGAAAGTATAAAAACCAAATGCTTTCTTATTCTGAAAAACATTGAGCCTCAGTAATGTTATCGATATTATGAACCAAGATAAATGTTTACGAATCATTTCCATAAACAGGCTAATAAATAATTTCAGAAAGCTAGTGCCAGACAAATGCATGAATAAATTAAATTAAATGCTGGTGGATAAGAAATACATCACCCTGAAGAAATAGGACCCACTTCTGTATCTTTTTGTTTACTTAACACTGGTAGAAGTAGCAGCACTGTTAGTGCAGTACTGACTGTCAAAATCAGCCTTTAAAAAAATTCTCACTATATGTTTGTATCTGAGATGTGTGAACCTTTAATCCTTCCCTTCCCTTCCCTCTCTTCCTTTCCCTTCCCTTCCTTTCTCTTTTCCTTTCCCTTTCCTTTTCTTTTGTTTCCTCTTTTTTTGTTTCAGGGTAACAAAGAGAGATAATATTTGGAAAGAAAAGAAAGTTTAAAGCACTTCCGAAGAGAATTGGAAGTGGGTCCCTCTCCTGAAAGAGAGAAGTTAAGAGAGACAAGACTCAGGGGCCTGCAGGGGTATAAATATCCTCTCCATTTGAAATTGGCTTCAAGCCTTTGTTAGTCTCTCTGTGTCTCCAGGAAGTTTTGCCCTTTTCTGTGGGTCACTGATTGTCTTCTATTGGTCATTGTTACCTAGGTGACTTCATACCCACATGTTTAAGGACCCTCCAGACTTCCAGGTTCAGCAACTTCCAGACCAAATTCCTCCCACTGTCCTTGAATTCTATTTCTTTGTATCCCTTCCTATTCTCCTCTGAGGAGATATGATCCTGAAATCTTGAAAGGACAATGGATGATGACTACTCTTAACTACTTCCTGCTGTCAGAAATGGGCATTGTTCTACCTGGCAGGGACCTTCCTCAGGTTCTTACGCTCAAGGGGTTTCAGGAGTCAGGAGGCTGTGACTACTCCGTCAAAAGGTCTCTCAGTATTTGCTGGAATCCCTGCCTAACCATCATCTTAACATGAAACTGCTGGAACCTGGAAGACACAAACCTAATAACAAGGTTGAACAGGCCGCACCCAAATATTAAGAAAAGGATGATCATAATTGGAGGCTCAGTGAAAGGACACGGAAAGAGAGGTTTCTTTAAATCAGGTGTGTCCAGCAGACTTCATAGCATTCTCATTTTATAGCATAATACACACAAAGAAACAAATGCATACACACAAATACAAATTTTGTTTTAATCATACCAAATTTAAAAAGTATAATTCACTAGACAAATTTCCTTGACCACTATCAGTCGTTTTGCTTAACCATCTTTAGGAAATTGATTTAGCAGATCCTTTGATAAAACTAGGATGTTTCTTCATGTGAATCCTCCTTAAGTAAATACATAGAGTTTATGAAGCTTTTATACTTTTTCAGTAGATTCATTCTGAAATGATATTTTTGCATTTAAATCTTTTAAACATGTTGGTTTTGCACAGAGCTGCCTGTGTCTCTATTACTAATTTTACACTTGTCGCTATGTGAGGTAAGACACTTCCCTATAATTTTTCCTCTTGCCAAACCTTTGTGAAAGACAGTGATTATGTACCTAAATAAATAAATAATTGTCACATTGCACAATGACATTCACCATAAATGGCAAATTACTTGATAAAAATACAAAAAAAACACAAGAGTTCAGTTAATATAAACTCTGTACTCAGTTGTTTTAAGGGGAGGAGAAAATAGATTTATGAAATTTAATAATTTTCAAAAATGTATGAAGAAGCACAAATATATTTGATTATTATGGTAAATGTTAATGATTGGGCCCAGTGAATAAAAAGTAAACCAGTTACCCAAACAAATGTACTTTAATTAAGAAATAAGAAAGAAAAATAATAAAGAATACAAATATTACTGACATAAAATCTTCTTCCCCAAGAGAAAAAAATATGCTCATTAGACTCTCATTCTATTATTTAGAAATTTCCAACAAAGAAAAAATGTATATTTGTGGAGAAGACCCACTTACTTATATTTCTGGTTGCCACAGGACCTAGAAAAAAGAAATATAAAAAGATAAAGAGTGGAAATTCATCTTACATCTAGGACTGTTGATAAACTAGTACTTACCAATGAAGAAATATAATACTATTGCTCACATATCAGAGAACTCAGAAAAGTGAATGATGGTACTGAACTTCATTAGTAATTTAAGTATGAAACTTATAAGTGAGAGGTAGCGCTCCTAATAACTCAGGTTACTACTTAAGTTCTATCATATAGCTTCCCCAAGTAGGACTGTGTTATGAACTATTACCATTTTAGTTGGACAAAAATTGAATTGATATAAATAAGAAAATGAATAGAGGACAAACATTTGGAAAATGAAACATAATTCACGTAAGTTTAAATTCTATTAGCTAAACCTTTTTGTGCTTTTTTTCCCCAGTAGCTACACAGTTTGGATCATTCGTTACCTTAAAGTGGAAGGCTCCAGAGACAGCTTCTTATGAACACTTCTTGAGAGATTTTTGAGGTCAAAAAAGTGATTTAACCTCAGAGATCAGCTTCAGATTCTGTAGAGTGGAGAAAAGGAAAAATATAATTTAATTTCTAGGACATTCGGCAGCTAGGGATTTCAGCAGCTATAGGCCAACACATGATTTGTGTTGTAATAACCAGTCATGACAGCCACATATTTTTTGAGTTATGTTTAAAAGGGCTCCATACAAAATCCTTTAAATATGCTTGGTAGCTTCTTTTAAAGTAATTATGGTGTGTGCATAATGCACACGTACAATAGACACACGCAGTGCACACATCCACAATCACTCCCATTAAAAATTCCTCAAACTCTGAAGAAAAATGATGTCATGTAAATGTATATAGCCCATGAAGAAGGAAGATGGCAAATTAGAAAAGTAGAAAATCACAGTTACATAATTCTTACTACTGGCATAGGTCTTCTTACCCCTTATTTACAAGATAAACATCCCTTTAGAGCAAATGGACACTTGACATTGTACACATACCAGAGACTGCCTCTTAAACCGTACAGCTGATCCCCAAGTATTGCTGTACACATATTAGTACATACTTGAATGCTACCAAGAAATTTTCAATCTGATTTCAAATAGTGGAACGAAAATGAGTCAGCTTCAAAAATATGTCTATTTGGCTTTTACAACTATTTGTGGACATAAACACTTAGAGTTACATAAAAGGAAATAGAAATAGCCATTTCTTCAAAGCAATAAATATATCTGTTTGCTGGGCGCTGTACAATATGTCAAAATTAAATCAACTCTACTCAAGAATATTATAAATTATTATTTTGTTGTTTTCTGCCCCTAAGTAGCTACAAATAAGACAATGGCCAATGATTGATGAGGCTCTGGAGACCTCAAATTTCTCTATGGCAAAATTCTGAAACCAGCGGACACACTTGTAACTTTAACTCCATCTATTCAAAAACAAAGTATGCAAACAATCATGCATACCCCTGAGATTCTGAATAATAAAAAAATAAACACCACCCCTAAAAAACACCTTATGGACAAGTTATTAAAAATGAAGCATTAAGAAACCTAGAAAGTAGCAAAAGAGAAGGGACTTATCACAACAAATGGTCCTCAATGAGATTAATGGTGGACATCGTATCAGAAACTATGAAAGGCAGAGAGCAGTGTGATCAGATATTCAAATTGCTAAGAGAAAAAAAAAGTCTACTCAAGAATTCTATATCTTGAAAATTTTATCCATTAAGAGAAGGAAAAAAAAAAAGAAACTGAGACATCCCCAGATAAGCAAGGTTAAGAGAGTTTATCACTGATAGACCTGCCATACAAGAAATGTTAAAGTGATTTCTTCATGGGACGTGAAAGTCTACAGTGCCTTGGAACCATATGAAGAAATGAAGATCAATCCTCAAAGTAACTCCATAAATAAATATAAAACCTAGCATTAAACAAAAAAAGAAATGCAGAAGATAGAAAATACCTATTCCTAGTTTTTAAGCTGTAGAAACACACAAAAAACCTTTTCACAAGGGCTATCTAAAATGAATTTTAAAAATACTGTCATTAGGACTGCATGAAATAGAATTTGTGTCTTAGTGGACTATATGATTTTGAAAATGCCTTCAAATTCAAATTATGTTTGCCTTTTGTAAAGAAATTAAATATATATTTAAGAAGTCAATGTTGATACAAATCCAAGGTGTTTGAGCTAACATTCATATGTACACAAAATCAGACATTGGTAAATGTGCTAATTGCTGCAGTAGCTGTAAATATTTATGGATATACAAGCAGCTTTCAGTCAGTGTGGAGAGGATGATGTCTATGGAATGTAGTGTTCAGGTCCCGTGACATTAAATGTAAGAAACATGAATATTCCTTTTATACCAACAAAAACAAAAACACACACACAAAGGAAAATGTATGATAGGGTAATAAATTATATAGTTATCCTTGTTATTTAATTTGCCCTTCAAAAACCTGTTAGCGAGTTTCTTTTCTTGTTTTTGTTGCTGTTAAATGGAAAGTTTTTAACTGTCAACTGAAGAGACACATGAGCAAGAAAAGAGGATCTTTAAAAAAATGATCCTCGTAAGATACAATATTATTTGCACCTGGTTAAAACTTATTGCATTGCCATTAGTGCTAAAGAAGACTCTAAACACTTCTAAGGTGAAATTATTGTAGTGTACAATTGATTTATGTTCTTTACTATCATAGATAGTAGATCCTCCACATTCATGGAGTATCAATCCTCCATGGAGTCAATCAACCTTGGATAAAAAAACCTTCAAAAACTAATTAACATTAGTAGTGAACATGACATCCTTATTTCCTTGTCATTAGGTCCCAAAGAACGCAGGATAACAAATATTTTCATACTATTTATTTTGTATCATAAGTAATATTGAAATGATTTAATCTATACACGTGGATGTATGTAGGTTATGTGAAAATATTATATATTTTGAGCAACTGTGATTTTGGTATCTGGCTGGAACCAATTTTTTATGATTATCAAGGAATGACTATATTATGAGATCTACACAATGTAACACGAGTACTAAACATACAGACAATTTCTGACATACAGGAACTTGCTTGTGTATTTCATTTTTCCTTTTTGTTTTAGCATAGGACAGAATTCTGTATAAAGCATTGCTGTTGCCTCACCAAACTCTTGCCTGTGGAGCATCTTCCCCAGATTTTGGTATAATAAAGGCAATTCTTCAACTTCTCCAATTTCTAAGGGCAATGAGAGATAGATAGTTTTAGAGTGGAGGCAATGGACCTCGTAAGAAATATATTTGGTCTTCAGTATGTAAGCCAAAATGACGTTAGGTTAAATTCAGAAAGATTTTCTATCCAAATACACTTTGGTCTGGAGATTCTTCTGTAATTATTTCATTATGAGATTAGATACACTTTAAGATATTCAAATAAAATTTTAGGCATTTTATTAAAAGTATTTTAAATATACATGATGTCTTCCTTTATTGTCATCATTATGGATAGTTGTGGACCCATAGAAGTTATGTCTTCCTGCACACATACAGACATGTACCTATCTGCCATTCATATATTAATTTGAGACACAATTTAGAAGTACAAAGAGAAAATGATATATTGAAGATCCACACAGCTGTCTGGCTAGTTAATCTGTCAGAGATACAGAGTTCACATTAATTCCATTTCTAATCATCTACTGGAGGTTTTTTTTATTAGCTTATTATAATGATTTTTTTCAAATTGTTTCATTCTTGTGGATTTATATTATCTCAAAACTGGAGAAAATAGGAGAAAAATTCTGATGAATACCAATCACCTAAAGTTCTTTCCAAATCAAAACGCCAAGCAAGAGTTCAAAGTTTTAAATACTGCCATTAGAGTTATGTTTGCAGAAGGGATTTCTACAACTACTATAACTGTTACCTACAACAAAAAGAGGTTGTACTAAGAAAGAAAAAAAAAAACAAGAAAAACAAATGTGAAAATCATTGAAATGTTCTTCCTTTCATAGACAGACAAATAGAGATAGAAATAGATGGAGAAATAGAGAGATACATATCAATGTACTGTTCCAAAATATCAGAGATCAATGAAAAACACTTCATGAAAATTAAAACTTTTAAAAATATTTCCTTTTCCAATTCTAGAGCATTCTGTTTCACTCTATCATTCTGCCACTTAATCTCCACCTTCTCCCTTCTTTAGAAAACTGAAAGGACATTTTATTTAATGATAAAACATGATGAAGACTAACATCATTGTCTACCATGTGAAAACACTAAATTATAGCTCTTCTTTATGACAGAATATAAAATTATAAATAAAAGTGTTTTTTCTGATCTCTTACAAGTATAATAATGCTGTCTTTTCTCATAAAATTCATGCAATTAACATAAAAAGTTTTTCCTGTGAAAAGGATAGCAAAATCTTTATAGAAATGATGGATTTTCAACTAAAAAGTCTCAGAGAGATACATGATTTCTTTTTAGTGAGTGAAATTGTGTCATTTTTAAAACCATAAACTTTAATAAGTACTGCAGGAAATGGCAATTTGATTTGAGATTAAATCTATGACTTCTTAGAAAAATATATTTTTCCTTGTGAATATTTATGGAATAAAAATTGATAGCTATGGACAAATCTCTTTGCTTTACTGTTAATAAGCAGTGTAACAAGTCTTGACAGGCAAGAGAGAGTTAAGATAATAGGTAATAACCATTTCTGAAAAATGGCTGTAATTTTATAACACATTTTCTGTTCTTCTGACTTTGGAAGATTCAAAAAGTATTAGTAAGATTTTATAGTGCATGTGTGACCCACCAAAAGGTATTTTATTGTGTTCTTTGTTACATATGCTTAAATTTCATTCTTAATGTATTTTATGACATTCTCTTAATAATATCTTTAATAATGTTCAAGAGTTTCTATTTGGAAGTGTCACTTACTTTTCAAAAATTGCATTCTATGTTGATAAATTCATACTAACGATGCACAAATAGCAGTCTTTTTCTTTATAATCTAGCCTTATAATGTCTATCACATCAGGGTTCCTCATTTCCCATATATAGATTTCTACTTGCATTTACATTTTATTTTACTATTTTACAGGAAGTTTCCTTGTAATTTCATTCCTGCTTTATGCAACAGCCTTTAAGTACTGATAAAGACAGTGCCACCATTCTGATTTCAAATATGGGAGTGGTTATCTACTAGTGTATGGAAGACTTTGAATATGGGCGTTAAAAAACCAACTGAGGAACTAAGGAATGTAACCCAAAGGAAGAGGTAGAAATCAAATTCAATCACTTGAAATCTTAGGGAGCAAATCCTTCCTATAAAACCTTGACTAATACAATCAGAGGTGGGGAGAAATATTAGGAGTAGCAGGAAGAGCACAACTCTGCTGTGAATGGGACAGAGGTCGCTGGACCTGGTGGTAAAGGAGCAAATGCTAAGTCAGCCCATTCTCTCCTTGTCAGATGCTCACACAGGCCTCCCCAACGCTTTGGGTACCTTCACAGAAATTAAGCTAAACCCTAACTCATTCTCTTTCTGTTTCTCTCTCAGTGACACACTTCTTTTCATGCACCTTGTTGTCTGCCAAAGAACTTCCAAGTGTTGATATTCTGAGTAGTAATGGTACCGACTTCACTGGTGTTCAACAGCACTTTTTATCATTTCTATACCATATTGCATTGCTGCTAGGACTTTTGAAATTTTGAAAGTCTTTGAAATAGAGGAGGGATATATATATATATATTTTTGTTCTCCCACTCAGAACTGAGACCTCCTGCCCTGCACCATTTGTAGAAAACTCGCTATAACTATACATCTATATTATTGACAAAAGCATGTTTATATTTACTCAGGTACAATGAATGACACATATCTAAAGTGTAAAATCTACAATTAATCTGTTTGGGTACATAAAGGAACCCAGGAAACCATCTCCACAATCAAGATAATCAAATTTTTCAATACCTGCGAAATTTCCCCAAGCTTTTGCAAACCACATGCACAGTTACCCTCGACGCTGCAGGACAGCGGATCTGCAAAGGCCAAGGAGCACCTTTTGTTCCATGAAAACAACCTGCTTAATGTTGTTCACCATGCATAGAACTTTTTTAAAAATCAGAATTCAGTAAAAAATAGGCTGTCAATTAAAATTTATGTGAGACACTGACGACATTTCGAGTAAGAAATAACAAATAATTGATTCAAATGGGCAAAAGACATAAACAGAAACTTTTCAAAGGAAGATGTACTTATGGTCAACTTCATGAAAAAATGCTCAACACCTCTAATCATTAGGGAAATGTAGATCAAAATCAAAAAGAGATATCACCTAACTCCAATGAGAAAGGCTCATATTAATAAGTCTTGAAACATTAGATGCCAGCATGGATGCAGACAGAAAAGAACTCAGACATTTTTAATGGGACTGCAAACTAGTACAACCTCTACAGAAAACTAAGTGGAGATACCTCAAAGAATTTAAACTAAACCTACCATCTGATCAAGCAATCTCTCTGCTAGGTATATACCGAGAAGAGAAAGGGGCATTTTATGAAAAGGTCATTTCATTCAGATGAAATATTCATCTGAACATGAATATTTATAGCAGTACAATTCACAACCACAAAGACATTAAAACAAGTGCCCACTGATACATGAATAGATCAATAAACTGCGCTGTATATATACTGGGGAGTACCACTCAGCCGTAAAGGGAAATGGTGATCTAGGATCTTTTGTGATAACCTAGCTGGACCACAAGACCATTCCTCTAAGGGAAGCATCACAAGAATGGAGAACCAAGATACATGTCTTCAGTACTAGGTTGGATCTGATTGATCAACACTTCAGTGCACACATGGAAATAAATCTTAATGAAAATCAAGCTGGGAGGGGGCAGGAGGGAGATAGGTAAGTGCACACCTATTAGGTATAGTGCACATTGTATAGGTGGTGGGGGGAATGCTTATAACCTTGACTCAGTTGTGAAACTAAATGCACGTAAACAAAACGTGTGCACACACTAATATTCTGAAATAAAAAATAAAAAAATAATAATATGTAAGAAAGTCCATAAACTTTGTATAATTACAGATCATCTGGGTTCATGATAAGTTGACTTATGATTTTTCCACTTAATGATAGTATGAAAGTGATATTCAATATGATCCTCAAAACATGGTGAGGTTCTATATAGAAAAAAACATCTTAAATTGAAAATGTTGTAAATGGAAAATGCATTTTATTCATAGTTGATTAGGATATAACCTCATTGTCAATTAAGAAACATCTGTACTAATTTTTAAAAATAATAATTATAATTAGTATATAAATTGAAAAGAACATGGTTACTTTTGAAGATTTTTGGTGGCAGTAAAATCAAAAAGAAAATACATGTTGAACACAGAGGAAAATTGTTGAATCAGAGATCATGATGAACAGACAAGAGAATTAGCCAGATATACACTATAGAGCTATTTTTTAAGTGAATTATTCTGAAAAAAATAAATACGATGAAGATGAGGCAATATTTCATAAATATGTGACATATTTTTCATAATAAAAACATAATCTATATTGAAAAATTTATTCTATTTTATGCAGGATTGATCAGAAAAGACATATGTTCATAAAATTCCTCAAAGTCCAATGTTAAATGCAGAATCCTACATGAGATTCTGAGAAAATGAGGATAAATTAATCACTCTATACATAGCCACAAAGATGTTTATATGACCTCCAAAATCTAGTTATGTTTCATACCCTTACCCTACTGAGGAAGATATTTCAGGTCTCTTGGAAACCAAATAACAATTCCAGCATTGAAATTAAAGAAGGGGATATAGAAACAGGGATTACAAAAGATTCATTTAATAAATTTGAATGAAACACAATATACTAGGAATATGTAATTTAATTTTAAATGAGGATTTTTGAAAATAGTTATAGTATAGCAAAATTTCCATTACTACTTTGAAATGATAGTCAGTAAATTACTTCCACTCAGTGTCTGTTTTTATAAAAAAACATTTTATTGGAACAAGCCGAGTCTACTAATTTCTGTATTGTCTGTTGCCACTCTTGTACCATAATGGTAAATGTGAGTAGTTGCTACAGAGACTGTGTCTCTTCCTCCCCACAGAAGCCTTAAAATTTTTGTTATTTGACCATATAAAGTTAAAAAAAAATGACTCTGGGCTAGACCTAAAGGTACTACATCTCCTCAGAAAACCCTAAGACTTTGAGACAAAGGATAGTTAGATAAATTTAATATCTTATTGTTTAGAAGAGGAAGAGAATTAAAAAAAGAAGGATCAGTATTGTAAAGGCCACACTTTAAATTGGTCCTGATTTCAAAGGAGATAGGGAATCAAGTTGGGTAGGAAATATTCCATCTTAAAGTAATTGTATTCTGTTTTCAAATATTAGTAGGAAGTTATGTATCTATAACTAGAAAGGTAAAGGGTAATGTCACGTAAAAATAGGTAAAATAAAAAGTTACAATTAGCTGGGAGGAATAAATTCAAGACAACTATTCTACCACATGGTGATATAGTTAATGATGTTATATTATATTCTTGAAAAATGCTAAAGAAGTGGATGTTAAGTGCTATCACCATCGAAATGACAACTATTGGAGGTAATACATTTATTAATTAGGTAGATTTAATCACTCCACAGTGTATAAATATGCTTCAAAATATTATGCTTTGTTTATAATTTTATCTGTCAATCTTAAAAAATAAATGTAAAACATTATTTATAATTTAAAAAAGTGCACCTTAATGAGTAGAAAATTGAAGTAACAAAAAAAGAGATAAAGAAATAAACCTATATAATAAATGATAAACAAAAAAATTAAAGAATCAATTATAAAAGTCCTCATGAAAAGCAGAAATAAATAAGATCTTCTTCCAAAAGATATTCTCAGATCATCTTTATTTATTTATTTATTTATTTTTTGAGACAGAGCCTCAAGCTGTCCCCCTGGGTAGAGTGCCATGGCACAGCTCACAGCAACCTCCAACTCCTGGGCTCAAGTGAGTCTCCTGCCTCAGCCTCCCAAGTTGCTCAGACCACAGGCACCTGCCACAACACCTGGCTATTTTTTTTTTCGGTTGCAGCCATCATTGTTGTTTGGCAGGCCCAGGCTGGATTCGAACCTGCCACCTTAGGTGTATGTGGCTGGTGCCCTAGCCACTTGAGCCACAGGTGTCAAGCCTAGATTATCTTTTTTTAAAAAAGAAGCTATTACTATGGTATTAATGAGAAAACCTAACCTAGTTAATGAATTTTAGGCTGAAATATAAGAATGGTAAATAACACAAGGAGCAAAACAAAAGCATAGGCAAAGTCATAGCAAAAAACATTGATTCCCAAATTTCAGTGTTCAGAACAATAGAAGGCCATTTTCTATTTATATAAAATTTCTAAATGTGTGATCAAGTCTCCTTGTGCTTTGATTCCAGCCAACTGAAGGGGAAAGAGCTTGGAAGGAGGATTTTACATACTCTCCAGGGAGAAAACATGCATTTCACTGGAAAGTTAATCATATGTTCACATCTAACCGCAGGAAAGACAGGATGCAAGGAAGATTGTGTAATCCAGTTTTACTTCTCCCCTTGCTGGAGATCATGATGTTCTCATTCCTAAAGACCATGATGGGCTGGACATTTGAGAAATCAGAGCCTAGTTCTGCAAACAGGAGTTGCAGAGGGCAAATTAGTGTCTTAACATA
Source organism: Galagoides demidoff (assembly GCA_963574575.1). Taxonomy (NCBI): domain Eukaryota; kingdom Metazoa; phylum Chordata; class Mammalia; order Primates; family Galagidae; genus Galagoides; species Galagoides demidoff. The sequence continues at coordinate 7,759 of CAUYQV010044044.1, read as the reverse complement.
GGGGTTTATAAAAAACAGAGCGAAGCTATGTTATCTAATACATTTGGTGTCATGGTGAGAATTTGAACTGTTGAGAGTAGTCCTTGGATGAGCAGATAAATGCTACATTGTGATATTTTAAAACAATTGTCCTGGATGCTTTGTAGAGAATTAACTTCAAGGACAAGATTAAAAGGAGGAAGAGCAGGAGGAAGACTTCTGCCCTAGAGTAGATCAGGTGATGGTGGTATGACAGGACCCGCAGTGAAAGTGCGGTTTCATGAGGTTTCATGGGTTCCACAATTGGCAGATACTGGTGAATGAGAAAGAGTAAAGTTAAAGATACTGTCTGGTGATTTATAGGCAGCAAATAACCAAAAAAAAAAAAAAATTGCAGGTTTTGTTTTTTTCTGATCTTTATGTTTAGAAGATTAATACATTAAAATAAATACAGAAATTATGAAGGTAAACTATAAACCATTTAAGGTGCTTGATAGCATTCTTGAAAATAGAACCTCGCCGGGCATTGTGGCGGGCGCCTGTGGTCCCAGCCACTTGGGAGGCTGAGGCAGGAGACTCGCTTGAGCCCAGGAGTTGGAGGTTGCTGTGAGCTATGATGCCATGGCACTCTAACCAGGGGGATAGCTTGAGGCTCCATCTCATAAAAAAAAAAAAGAAAGAAAATAGAACCAATGCGTTAAGAATTAACTCCATCATGTTATCATAGTAAAAATAACAAAAGAGGTAAATAGAAAACAATAGTACAATTTATGTTATTATACAAAAGATAGAAATAAATTTAAATGATACAAGTAAAAGAGACAAATATAATAGTTATATCATCTATAATTGGATTAAATGGTAATTAAATCTGTCACCTAGTCATCAAATCTTATTTCATTGATTTGCCGCTAAATAAAAGTACATTTGCGTCCTAGATAGTATTCAAAAAGGGTAAAAGTCTTGATATAGAACATCAATCTTTGGATTTATAAAGGAGAGATCTTGGAAATAAATATGCTTCTCCATGCGATTTCTATATTGGGAATGATAATGTAATGGCAGATTTATTTGAGGATTTTATATGTAAATTTTCAAAATGCCTTATCACATGCGGATTTACATCTCAACACCTAAGCAGATTACATTTCGCACATTTTTCCAAGAGAGCTTTTAGATTCAATTCAGAATTCTATTTTTGCTGGATCTGTGAGCCTGAATCACAAAAGCCCTGGCTTAGACTACTGTCTCAATGATGGTGTAGCCTAAGGTTTTCTTAGCAGGATAATTGTAGTCAGCTAACATTCATTTGTTTACTATGTATAAAATTTTTCTGAGTCAAGAAATTGTGCTCGTTTGTTGAACACCTAAGTCCTAAAACGTTGAAATTCCTAACATCTGATCCTTAGGAAGCCTCGTCTAGCATTTAATATTCCAATGAAAAATTGGTCACTATGATATTTTTATTTGTGTGTTAAGTGTATTTCAAAATTCAGTTCACTAAGGGACATCCAAATACGTGAACAAACAGAAATCCTTAGATTGATGCAAACATTTTACAATTATAAACATTTTATAATATTTAAATTATCTAAAATTCTGTGTTCTATGTTTACATTATGTGGTTTTTATGTATATAAGGATTCTTATCTAAGAAAAGGAAATTTGGAGGAGAGAATAATTAATAAGTGTTGTCTTTAGAGGCAGACAAAAAATTAACATGTATTTTCACTGCATGCTAAATTGGTAAAAATATGCTGTCTGCACTAAACTATATGTACTTTGTCTAGACTAAGACATTTTTCATATCTTGGCACAAAATTTAGCAAAGATTTAGCAAAGTCAATGTGTGTATACAGGATAGCTTTCACAAAAGTCATTGAGAAAATGTATGCAGTGTTTGCTGGAATAGGCCAGAGCATTTTTGGTATCTTTGATTCTGCTACTGTAATATGAGTAAAAAATAACTGATGACAATTTCAGATTCAAGATATGCGAATTACCACAAATACATAATAACATACTGAAATAGTCTTTTTAAATGTCTGAAAAGATCAATCTTATTTAATATATATTCTAGGAATATGGAAATATTATCATTCACTTATTAATGAAAATAAATAAATATATTTAGATGAGTTTAAAATAAAAAAATACACTTGAAGATAATGGCACACAAGATCAAAAGCAACAAAAGCAACATGGAAATAACTGCAACAAGGGCATGGTGAATGGCACAGGATCCTGAATTGAGGTTACACTACATTGTTAGAAGTCATAAAAACATCAAATTGCTCAAATATATTGCCATTGCTAGAAAAATCTAATTTCTTGCTTTTTTTGTAAATATACATTGGTATATACTGATAATCAAATATTAACGAGTGACATTATTTACTATTACCTCATTTCAAATATAAAATGACCAAATATTCTTCTTTCCACCTGTTTCCTTTCTATAAATTTAATTACACACTTTTATTCTCAAACATGACCTACAACCAAGGCTAAAATACATGATCAGTTATGTGTAAAGTACCATTTAGCATAAAATTAAGAGAAAACATAAAAGAAACATCCTTCATGACTGTGTTCATTTTCTAATAAATCTTGTGAAAACTATTTTTATTTTTAATACTATGGGTATGTCTTTTTTAGTTCCAGGTAAACCATTGGACTATTTTTCCTATTTTATCTGTGAAAAATGTTGTTGGTATTTTATTGCGTTGAATATGTAGATTACTTTATGCAGTGTAGACATTTTAACCATGTTGATTATGCCCATCCATGACATGATATGTTTTTCATCTGTTCAAGCCTTCTGCAATTTCCTTCCTTGTTGTTTTGTAATTCTCTCTGCAGTGATTTTTTCACTTCCTCCGTTAAATATATTCCTAGGAATTTAATTGGGGACATCATAAATTCTCTTTCATGAGTATTATATTTCACACATAACATTTTAATGGAGAAATTCTTCTAGTGGTCATTTTACTCAGATTATCTGTTAATTAGAACTAAGTGTGTAATCATTTTCAAGTGTGATGAGACACTCTACACCAGAGACTTCAACGTTCTTACAGTCATAATAGTATGGCTTATTGAGAAGTAGTATGGTCCGTTTTTTATCTTTCCATGAATAAAAAAAAAAAATTCTTTCTTCAACTCCTACAGATAAATCATCAAAAAGATTTTAGAAAAACATTTTATAGCTTTAAAATGTCCATACTCTTTCCCATCAAAATTCCATGTCTATATAATAAAGTTAGGCACGAGGGTTTAGCCGTTAAGTACAGCAATTTGTATCTGCATGTATTGCTAATGTCACCATAGATCTTAAAATTTTTAAATTCACATGTATAGTATTATGCTTATTTGAAATAAAATATGTATTATGGTTTGTATATATATCTTATATACAATGTGTAGAGAGATAAAATACATGCACCTATGTATACATACTTATATCTACTTACATACACAAAATACTATACATGTAGACATATATGCATAGATATATATATGTATATGTATATTTATATATGTATTGTGTATAACAATAAAAATATAAGAAGTGGTTATGTCATGTTTATATTATATTACTTTTGTTTGTTGAGTAAGTATATTTTAAAATATTAGTTGTTTGTAATTGAAAAAGTATTCACTTCAATTTTTTTTTTTTTCACTTCAATTTTAATGTCATACTATGAAGGTGCAGAGGATTCAAATTTAGGATGTCTTGTACTGAGGTGATATAGATATTGAAAGTCAAACAAATAAATTTTTAGGTTGTAAATTTTTCTTAATGTGTATTTCTAATACGTTCCTCACAATGACCTCTGTGAGAAACCTTAACAGTAGCTTGGAGGGATCCACTATTTGCCCCAAGGTCTCATATGCTCTAACAGTTGTACAGTCCTCTGCCTCTAAGTCCTGGATAACTGGTTCCACCTTCTGAAGGATTTCTATTTCCTTGGGAAGTTAGCTAAAGAAATGTTAGCTTATTTGGTTTAGAATGAAATAAAAATAAAAGATCATAATCTTTCCAAATTTAATAAAAACATTTGGCACAGAGAATGTCTGCAAGATCATTAAAATGATGGCACTGTAGGGTACACAGGAAATATTTAAAACAACGATATCTTATAACTGATTCAAAGATGGAATTAAATGTCCTGATTTTTACAGATAGGTGTTGATAGAATGATGTGAATTCTCAAGCTTGCTGTATGTTTTAAAAATCAAAAGTTTACTAATTTGATATGGGTCTTCCCACTGCCAGAAAAGTTTACTAAAGTGGAGAAATGTGGGAGACAGAAACCAGACCAATAACATGAACACTCACATCAGGATTTGGAAAGGAAAGCTACATACAAACGGTGGTGGCTCAGAGATTAGTTAGATCCAAGATATTAAGGAATAGATAGAACAGCGAAGTCAGAAAAGAAGGTACAAATAAAAGGAAAAAAGAATGCAAAACATTAGTTTAAAAGCAAATATGAGAAGATGGTGTGTGTATGTGTGGTAGGGAGAATGGTGTCCAGAAGCTATTCACATCATAATCCCTGAAACATTGGAATGATTTACATTACATCCAAAAATATATTTTCCAGATATAATTAAAGTTATAGATCTCTTCTTAGAATTTGAAATTATTTTGGATTTTCTAGATTTACCCAGTCTAACCACACGTGCCCTTGAGAGCAGAAAACTTTCTCTGCCTGGGAGCAGAAAAAAAAGTGGGGAAGTTGGAAAGATTCCAGGTGTGAAGGGCCACCTGTGAGGATCACAATGAGGCAGAAGCCCCAGGTAAAGGTCAGCAAGGCATGTCAGCTACTTACTGGGAACTAGATTTGGGCAACAACCCACGCTATCTCGGAACCAGATTTTTTCAAGAGTCTCCAGATGAGGACCCCTTCAGCTAACACCAATACCAATTTCTTCCTTTCTTCCTTCCTTTGAGCAGAGAAACAAACTGAGCCAACACAAACTTACAATCTATTGGAATTGTGAGGTCTTTAAATATGTGTCCTTGTTAAGCCTCTAAATTGGGGGCAATTTATTTAAGCAGCAATAGGAAACCATTCTTTTCTTGGTAGAAAAGAACAGCAAGTTGTTATGAAGACAAAGGGACAGCATGTTAAAACTGGAAAAGGAGGATGAGGTCAGAAAAATTTGTGTTGTCTGTGCACATACGCGTACATAGTGCATGTGTGGCACAGTAGATGGTCAATTCAGGGACTGTGAGTAATAACATTCCAAGAGAATAATAAAATGGTGATGATGCCAAAAAGTTTGAATGAGGACAAATTTACAGAGACTATTAGACTTTTGGTGCATATTCTTACTGGATGATAGGATGGAATGTTAATAGATGGACATCCAGGAAAAGCAAAGTCTTCGTGTGAACAGCTGTTTTCTACAATGTTTTTAAAAATACCAGGTAGTATCAGACAATGGTGAATAACATGAGTAAATCAGAAATGGTGTGTTTCACATGGAAATGAAAATAATCTGTTTACATAATGCCAAGATGTGAAAATGACATCATGAAGGAAGAAAATTTAAAAGCAGGCCATTTTTATATTTTAATTTTCAGAAGACAATACTTCTCCAAGAACTATAGTATGTTTCCTCTTAACTAAATAAGAATTCTGTATACACTTAATTATAGTTTGATCTATAACTATTGGTAGGCCTGTATTATTAAAATAAATTATTTCATTTTATATGAGTTATTTCATAACTTGTGTTGATTTCAAAATGACTCTTCCAGACTAGGAATAACTCATACCTGGAATTCCAGCACTTTGGGAGGCTGAAGATAGGAAGAATTACTGAGCCCAGAAGTTCAAGTCTGCAGTGAGCTATAATAGTGCCACAGCCTGGATGGCAGAGCAAGAAGTCTTAAAAATGTGCTACGGTCGGTCTACTTCCCAGGCCATAGAGCTGTTTCTGCTATTGCTGTTAGATCCCTCAGGCCCCATGGTTATAACTTAGTCAAGTTGTGCCTTTTCCAATAACTGTAACCTTTAATAATCTTAAGTTCTATAATTTTCTTTATTTACCATATAATCTTTTTTTTTTTTTTTTTTTTTTTGGAGACAGGAGCCTCAAGCTATCTCCCCTGGGTAGAGGGCCATGACAATACAGGTCACAGCAACCTCCAACTCCTAGGCTCAAGCGAAGTCTCCTGCCTCTGCCTCCCAAGCAGCTAGGACCACAGGTGCCCGCCACAACGCCCAGCTATTTTTTGGTTGCAGCCATCTTTGTTGTTTGGTGGGCCTGGGCTGGATTCAAACCTGCCACCTTAGCCACTTGAGCCACAGGGCCAAGCCATTACCATATGATCTTTAGCTCATTTCTTCTGCTACGCCTCAAATCCCAGCTAACTTCACTTTTGTTCTTTCTCACCACACCCTTGCCTTCCCCAGTAGTTTATATGACAGACTAATGGCCATCCTAAAGATCCCAAATAGAGCTTCTTGTCCTCCTTACAACTCAATGCTTCCAATTGTAATTGGAATCTCTACCAGAATCTCTCTGTCAGGTCCTTGGCCTCAGAAAGGGGAAGAATGAATTCATGGACCAGCAGGAGTACTTGAATGGATATATTTTACTGATAGGTAAGAGGAGAAAAAAGACAAAGCCTCAGGCACAGTGGGGGCATCCGGAGTGGAGTGGGGAACCCCATCCGTGCTCTCTTTCTAGGTGTTTATATGCAACTTTTCACATCCTATTGTCAGGGATTGCTGGAGAGATGGAATGCATGTCTAAAATATGTCACAGCCTTTGCTTCCAGAGACCTGTGGCCAGAAGTTAATTTCAAATCTGCCCTTCTGTAAGAATGCAGTCCTGTTTGGGGCATTCTGCTTCTCCTCAGGGATTGCACCTTAGATGGAACATCGCTCAAACCTATTTATGAGCTTGTTTGGGTCCAGAAAGCGGGGCTGTGTTTAGCCCCAGGTGAAGAGGACCTGCCTCACAGTTACCTCGGTCATAAATCCTAGCCTCCTCTTTTACTCTTTTTTATGTGTGTATTACTATTTCCTGCTTCTTTTGATTGCAGAATTGAACAGATTACCATCAATCCTCTTGATCTCTATCAACAGCATCTCTTATACAGCCACCCTATATCTCATCTGGATTTTTCAAATTGCTTCCCATTTTCTCTCTCTGTTTCTGCTCTTGCCCTTACACAGTGTATTTTCAATACAGGAGTTATACTGGCCCTTTCCACGTAACCCAGAACAAGATATTTCTCGCGTGTCAACCTCCTCATGACTCTGTCACTCCACTTTTGCCTCAGTATAAAAGCAAATGTAACAAAATAGCCTAAAAACATGTCTGATTTGACTCCAATACATTCCTAGAGCTGATCTCCTGGAATCGCCCATATCGTTCCTCCTACCATCACTCGCTTGCTGCAATTTGAACATCTGCAGCTCTTTGTACCCTCTCTTCCCTCTCTTTGGGAAGCAGTATCCCTGGCTGAGGCAGATCCTTCCTCTCAGATTACTGCCAATGCAAACTCAGTGAGGCCTCCACCAGTCCTCTGGTAGTAAGAAGCAAACCTAATTTCACTCTTATCTCTAACACTCTGCTTAGATATCTTCCTTCCTTCCTTCTCTTGCTTCCTCCCTTCCTCCCTTCCTCCCTTCCTTCCTTCCTCTTTCTTTCTTCCCTCCCTCCCTCCCTCCCTCTCTCTCTCTCTCTCTCTCTCTCTCTCTTTCTTTCTTTCTTTCTTTCTTTCTTTCTTTCTTTCTTTCTTTCTTTCTTTCTT
>CAUYQV010044042.1:0-18852 GCA_963574575.1 Galagoides demidoff | reverse complement strand
GGCAGCCTCAAACTCTTGGGCTCAAATGATACTCTTATTTAAGCCTCTCAGGTAGCTGGGACAATAGGCACCAGCCACGACAACTAGCTATTTTTAGATTTGGGGGTCTTGCTTTTGCTCAGGCAGGTCTTGAACTTCTGAGCTCAAGCTATCTTCCCACCTTGGCCTCCCAGAGTGCTAGGACTACAGGTGTGAGCCACCTTGCCTGGCCTTCCAACCATCTTAACAAGAGGAACTTGCAATGTAAAGATGGGAGTTCCTCTTTGGGTTTTGAACCTTGTCTGGCGTACCTGTAGGACCTGAAGTTTGTCTGTCTTCCTTTGTAGCTTGAGTGAATGTGAAGTCTGGATTCCTCTCCCTTTAATCTGTGGCAGCAACTGAAATATTGGACTTCAGTCTTACAGAAAACAAAGACAGATGGCTACTGATTTGAAGAGGAAGGGCTATGTGCCTCCTCATTTAAAAAAAACCAAACACCCTCACCTATTCAACTAATTCGCCTACCCTCCCACTGCCTGAGCCAGGTCTTTTTCTACTCCACCGCCTCCCAATCAAGATTTCTTGGGAAGCCGCCCAGATTGGGCAAGATCCAGAAAACAGCAACCCATATTATCCTCTGATAATCCTCTAAGACCTCTGGGGTAGCTTGGGTGCAGTTGCAAGCAGAAAAAACTAAAAATATTCTGTGGGCTAAAACTAGAGGAAAGATCTGTGTCACCACAAACCCCCAGTGGAAGCCTCTTGAAGGGTGAAATCAAATTCTGTCCACAGACTCTAGACTAGGGGAGCCAGAAGGCCCTGGAGAGGAAGAGCTAAGAGCTAGGCACGTGGGGACTGGTAGGGAAGGAGTGAGGAAGAGTCATCCCTCTGTTTCCCCTCTGAGAAGAGAAGTGAGATCCTCTGGTTCTGTGAGAGAAAACTGGGACCTTTACTAACACTGGGAATCAGTCCCCCTTGTCCTCAGGGATTGAACCTGCAGCACCTCCTGTGGAAAGCATAGGCTCTCCTTCATTCTTGCAGAATCTTCCAGACTCTCCAGAGGCAGCCATGTTACCCCGTTATATCCCTCCTTGCCAGGAAGTGCAGCTCATAATGGGAACACATACAAGTTTGGAGAGGGACTATTACCACTCAGGCAAGTGCAGGTTTTGCTGGGGTCCATGTGCCTCTTACAGCTACAGACTTGTGTAGGTGACAAGCCCAGAGAGTTTGTGTTTCTCATGAGGGGCATGTTTTCTACACATAATCCCACATGACCAGATGTGTAGGCCTGAATGGCAACCTCTCTCACAGCAGAGGAGAAAGCTGCTGCCATGGCCGATGCTGATGTGTGCTGATAACTGGGTCATCCTCAGGTATCAGTCCCCATAGCCGATCCCAATTGGGCCCCCAGCGATGACAGCAATCAAGAGCATCTAGATCAGCGGTTCTTAACCTGTGGGTCACGATCCACAGGAACTGTATGAAAGGGCCACAGCATTAGGAAAGTTGAGAACCACTGATCTAGACCATTATAGGACCATGCTGCTCAAAGGGAAGAGAGCTGGTCCCCTGTCAATTGGGGAAAACTCCAGGAAATAGAACATGGCCCTAGCGAGAATCCATCAGCATTCCTGGAGAGGATAAGACAATGTCTCGGGGATTATACCCCCTGGGACCCAGAAGACCCAGGAAGCTGAGTATTGCTTGGTTCCCACTTCATCTCTCAGAGTGTCCCCGGGTATTCGGAGGAAACTCCAGATACTCACCCTTCTCAACTGGTAGACATGGTCTTAAAAATCTACACTAGGGATGTAGCATCTCACAAAAAGAAGACAAGAAGTTAAAGAGACAGGCACACCTTCTGGCTGTGGCCCATCAGTCGGCTTCAGGTAATCCAGGAGGCAGAAAGAAGACGGCATGAGTGAATAGCCACCACATGACTCAGAGGCCCCCTAAGCTGGGACCAAACAGTGTGCTCCTTATAAGCAGGAGAGACACTGGAAAAGGGAATGTCTGAATCATCCCCAGAGAGGGAAGGAGGAGGACAAGCCTCAGTATCAGTGTCCCAGAGATGATGATAAGTGATGGGGCCGTGTGATCCTCACCTGGCTTCTCAAAGCAAGGTCCACATCTCCCCTGAGGAGCCCCAGCTTACCTTACAGCAGTGATTTGCAACCGCTGTGCCATGAAAAATTTTAAAGAGCATTAATTAAATTAGTTTTGGAAGATCAAAGCACAGGAAGGAAGTATATTCCTTTTTTTTTTTTTTTGATCAACATAATTTAAGTGTGCTGCTTAAGTTTAACTACAGGTTCAAGTGTGCCGTGAGACAAAAAAAAAAAAAGGTTGATAAACAGTACTTAGAGACAGGGGGACAGCCAGTTGAATTCCTAATAGATACTGCAGCCATATTCTTTGTGTTGACCACAAAGAAGGAACCTCTGCCCAGGAAGGAATGTAATATAAAGGGTGTGTCTGGAAAGAGAAATACAAAAAGATTTCTGGAGCCTCTAGTCTGGTAAGTGGGATCAAAGACACTGACTCATTCTTTCTCTGTCTCCCTGACCACCTCTGGGGAAGAGACTTCCTGATGAAGTCTGGGGCCACATTTCTTTTTTTTTTTTTTAATTTTATTTTGAATTTATTTCAATATTATTAAAATTTCCAAAGATTAAGGGGGTGCAAATGTTTTTGTTATATGGATACACTAATAATGCTGAGGTCAGGGCTTTCGCTGTGCCTGTCAACAGGACCAGTGTTTATTGTACCCAATAGATAAGTTTTATCCCTCACCCTCTCCCTCCCCCTTCTTAGTTTCCAGTGTCTTTTTGTGTGCCCATTCTTTAACTCCCACTTATTAATGAGAATATGCATTGTTTGTTTTTCCATTTCTGAGCATTTCACTTAGAGTAATGGTCTCCAGTTCCGTCCAAGTTGCTACAAATGACATTATTTCATTCCTTTTCGTGACTGAGTAGCACAACCCACATACACACAACTACATTTTCTCAACCTAGTTATGAATTGATGGGCACTTAGGCTGATTTCATAGCTTTGTGATTGTGAATTGTGATAAACACTTAAATACAGGTTTTTGTTGTTGTTGTTGTTTTGAGACAGAGTCTCAAGCTGTCGCCCTGAGTAGAGTGCTGTGGCATCATAGCTCACAGCAACCTCAAACTCTTGGGCTTAAGTGATTCTCTTGCCTCAGCTTCTCAAGTAGCTGTGACTATAGGCACCCGCCACAACACCTGGCTATTTTTTTGATTGTAGTTGTCATTGTTGTTTGGCAGGCCCAGGCAGGATTCAAACCCACCAGCTCTGATGTAGGCGGCTGGAGCCCTATCTGCTGAGCTACAGTCACCGAACCAGGTATTTTTATTTATTTATTTATTTTTGATAAAATGGTTTCTTTTCCTTTGGGCAGATACCCAGTAGTGGAATTGCTAGATTGAACTACTTTTATGTTTATTTTTAGCTCTCTGAGGAATTTCCACACTGTTTTCCATAGAAGTTATACTAGTTTCCAGCCCAAGCAACTATGTATTATCATGCCTTCCTCTCTGCATCTATGCCAACATTTGATGTTTTTTAACTTTAATACTGGCCATTCTGACAAGGTTAGGTTGGTATCTCATTGTGATTTTTTTTCATTGGGATTTTAATTTGTATTTCCCTGACGATTAGTGATGTTGAACATTTTTCATTTGTTTATTGACCATTTGTCTATGTTCTTTTGAAAAAACTATGTTCATGTCTTTTGCCCACTTTTTGTTTTCTTCTTGCTGTTTTGTTTGAGTTCTTTGTAGATTCTGGATATTAGTTCTTTGTCAGATGTATAATCTGTGAATATTTTCTCCCATTGTATAGGTTGCCGGTTTAGTCTATTGGTTAGTTCCTTTGCTATGTAGAAGCTTTTAAATTTAATTAAGCCTCATTTATTTATTTTCCTTACTGTTGTATTTGCCTTTGGGGTCTTAGTCATTGCCTAGACCTATATCTAGAAAAGAGTTTTTTCCTACATTTTCTTCTAGAATTTTTATGGTTTCATGTTCCACCCTTAAATATTTAATTTATCTTGAATTTAATTTTTGTATATGATGAGGGATATGGGTCTTATTCCTTCTGCATGTGGTTATCCAATTTCCCCCCTCCACCACCATTTATTGAATAGAGTATCCTTTCCCCCATGTATATTTTTGCATGCTTTGTTGAGGCTATCCAGTTTTATTTCTGGGTTCCATATTCTGATCCATCCATCTATGTCTCTACTTTTATACCAGTACCATGCTGTTTTGGTTACTATAGCCTTGTAGTATAATTTGAAGTCAGGTAATGTGATGACTCCAGACTTTTTCTTTTTGCTTCATATTGCTTTGGCTAGTCATACTCTTTTGGTTGCACATGAAGGTTAGGATATTTTTTCTAGATCTGTGAAATAAGAGGTTGGGATTTTGATGGGAATTGCACTGAATCTGTAAATCACTTTTGGCAGAATGGACTTTTTAACAATGTTGATTCTACCAAACCAATGAGTTGTTTTTCCATTTATTTGTGTCATCTAGAATTTATTTTATCCTTATTTTATAATTCTCCTTGTAGAGAGAACCAACCTCCTTTAAATATATGCTTATTTTTCTTTGTAGCTATTATAAATAGCATTGAGTCCTTGATATAACTTTTAGCTTGACTGTTATTATTATATACAGGGTGGCTGCAAAGTTCATGTGTGGCCACCCTGTATAAATGCTACTGATTTGGGAACATTGATTTTGTAACCTGAGAATTGCTGAATTTATCTATCAATTCTATGAGTCTTTTAGTTGAGTCTATAGGGTTTTCTAGATAGAGAATCATATCACTGGCATATAGGGATAGTTTGACCTCTTCTTTCCCCATTTAGATGCCCTTTATTTCTTTCTCTTGCTTAATTGCTTTGGCTAGGATTTCTAGTACTATATTGAATTGAAGGGTGTCCACTGTCACCAATGGGCACCCTTGTCTTGTTCCAGTTCTTAGGGGAATGCTCTCAACTTCCCCCATTCAATATGATATTGGCTGTGGGTTTATGAGATGTGGCTTTTTTGTTTTTGATGTATGTTCCCTCTGTGCCTAGTTTGTTGTTGGTTTTTATCATGAAAGGTGCTGGATTTTGTCAAATGCTTTTTCTGCTTTTATTGAAATAATCATATGATTTTATTGGCTTCTATCTATATGATGAATTAAATTTATTGATTTGCATATATTGAACCACCTTTGCATCCCTGAGGTGAAACCCACTTGATCATGGTGAATTATCTTTTTGATGTGCTGTTGAATTTGGTTTGCTAGTATCTTGTTGAGGATTTTTATCTCAACGTTCCTAAGAAATATTGGTCTGTAGTTTTCTTTAGTTGTTGTATCCTCTCCCTGCTTTGGTATCAAGATGATATGGGCTTCATAGGATGAGTTAGGGAGGATTCCCTTTTTCTTGATATTATGGAATAATTTCTGTAGGTTAGATCTATTCTTCTTGTTAGGTCTGGTAGAATTCAGTTGTGGATACATGTGGTACAGGGTTTTTTGTTATTATTGAAAGTTTTTTATTATTGATTTTTTCTTGCTGCTATGTTTTCACCTATGGCTCATCTCATCACAGACACCCCAGCTATATCACAGTGTACTATACTCAAGACAATGTGCTGTGGGCCTTCTGGGGTCCATCAAAATAACAATCCATAATACAACTGGCTACTTTATTTATTTATTTATTTATTTATTTATGTATTTATTTATTATACACAGAGTCCCACTTTGTTGCTCTTGGTAGAGTGTCATGGCATGACAGCTCACAGCAACCTCCAGCTCTTGGGCTTAGGCAATTCTCTTGCCTTAGCCTCCCAAGTAGCTGGGACTACAGGCACCCACCACAATACCTGGCTATTTTTTTTTGTTGCAGTTTGGCCGGGGCTGGGTTTGAACCCACCACCCTTGGTGTATGGGGCTGGTGCCCTACTCACTGAGCCATAGGCACCGTCCACAACTGGCTACTTTAGTAGATCAAAAAAGACTATTAGGGTGGCACCTGCAGCTCAGAGGAGTAGGACGCCAGCCCCATATGCTGGAGGTGGTGGGTTCAAACCCAGCCCCGGCCAAAAACTACAAAAAAAAAAAAAGACTATTAGACTAAATTTGAAAGGTGTTGGACTTGCTACAGAGTTTTGACCACTCCCTGGGGAGGATTCAGTTATCATAAAGCCACTCTAAAAATCTGAAGTCACTCAAGTCCCTAACAAATAACACAGGCAAAGTTCTCCAAAATCTCCGGATATCACTTAAGCCTTTGGCTAATATAGCACCAGATAATCATTAGGATGGATAGAGAATGGGATCATAGAGTGTCCCAATAAACAGGAGCCTTCTATGTATAGGCAGTTAAGGCAGCAATGAGCCCATCCTTGAAAGGGAGAACCTGGTTCCATACCATGACAAAGGTATACCCAGTGGTAACATCCCCTAAGGTATGCTCATTAGTAGATTCATTCATAGGTAGCATGGATAACATAGAGTTAATCCAGGAATCTTTTTTTTTGTAGCCTTTTCAAAATCCATTTTGAAGTGGTTGATCTGTTGGCATAACAGGGACCTATTCCTAGCCTGAGCCTGAACTGGGTTGAGGTTACATTTCTTAACCCAATAGTTTGAATACCACGAGGGTCTTCTGGTCTAGTGTGACCATCCAACTTTAAGAACACTGGATAGGTTGATACAAAACATAGATATAGCATGACTTAGTGTATGACTAAGTGAGCTTGAAAAGTGGATCAAAGATATATTTCTGTATCTGTTGTAGGCTGACATCCCTGCCATAGTGGGTAGAGTCATATTATTGTTTGACAGGTCATTCATAAGCTATTTGGGTGCCAGGACCATTCCTGTCTCATTGTATATCCCCCATCCTAAGCCCTGTGGTCAGGGTCAAACTCACAATTGAGAGTTACTTTCAGGTTACTCCTTTGAACAATGCCCTTCAGACAGCAAGGGCATTGGTAAAGCCTTGGGGGCCTTTTTCCTTGCTGCTTCCTTCATGGCCTCATCTGCCCAATGATTGCCTCTTACCACTAGACTTTCTGTCCACTGGTCTGAGGCAATGCACTGTAACTCCTAACTCCTTCCTTGGGGGCTAAATTGTGTCTAGAAAGGCTAGGATTTCTTTAGCATGATTTATTTCCTTATTATTAGAAGCCAGAAGTCCCCTTTCTCTTCAGATGGCCCCTTGAGCATGAGTAACAGAAGCAGCATATCCAGAGTCCATGTGCCTTTACCTAGCCCAAGTGCCCTGGCCACAGTTGTGAGTTTTACCTTCTGTGCTGAGGTTCCTAGGGAACATTTAAGCTTCTAATGTTTGCTGGTGGGTTACGCTGTGTACCCGGTTCTCCATTTTCCCTGATCCTTAAAACTGTTTCCATCAGTAAACATCTCAAAGGCTGGGCTTTCTAGGGGTATATCTGTCAGATCCGGCCAGGTGGAATAAAATTGTTCAATTATCTGTGAACAGTTGTGCATAGGCACAGATGGCATTCCAAGAAGCAAGGCAGCAGGATCTAAAGAAGAGCTCCCTCTCAGTGTTACATTTGGGTTGTCTCAAGGATGGCCTGATAGCTGCCAAGTGTCCCAGAGGTCGGCCAACATCCTCCTTGTTGTTCCAGTCAGGGTTGTGAGCAGTGTATAACAATTGCACAGTGGTGTGCGTGGTGCTGGCCGGCCTAAGGGAAACTTCTCTGCTTCTTGAAGTAGATCACAAGTGTTAGCAAAAGCCCAAAGTAAGAAGGCCATCTTTATGTAACAATGTACAATTGTTTTGAAAAAATAAGCAACAGCTCTCTTAATATTTCCCAGGTCCTGAGCTAACACTCCCACTCGTTCCTTGCCTCTCATGCATAAAAACAATCAAAAGTTTTTCTTAGGTCTGGGAGCACCAGTGCTGAGGCAGTCAACAGCTTTTTCTTGATGTTTGAAAAAGGCCTTTTGACAGTGCTCTATTTTAATGGTTCCTTATCTCTTCTCCTTAAGGCATCATTTAGGGGCTCAGCAATAAGTCCAAGTTAGGAATCCAAATGTGGCAGAATCCTGCCATGACAAAGAAGCCCCACAGCAGGGGTCCAGCTAGTCCAGTGAGGACAATCTCTCCAGTTAGGGACCAGCTTCCTCTGTCCTTGGGGAAGCTTAAGGGATGTTAATGGAAATCTGTGAAACTTGAGCCTTGGGTTCCTTGTACCTTCACCCAGCCCAGGAAGGTTCAGTTTATTATAATATAGTATTCTGATTGGATGCCTCTTTTGTAATGCTGGCAACTCATATGTCATTGACATATTGCAGTGAAGTCCCTTGCTTTAATTGGTCTGAGAGGTCTTTAGCAAGGATTTCCCTGCAGATGGTAAAGGAGTTTTCTTTCTTTTTTTTTTTTTAGACAGAGCCTCAAGCTTTCGCCCTAGGTAGAGTGCCGTGACATCACAGGTCACAGCAACCTCCAACTCCTGGGCTCAAGCAATTTTCCTGCCTCTGCCTCCCAACTAGCTGGGACTACAGGCACCCACCACAATGCCCAGCTATTTTTTGGTTGCAGCTATCGTTTGGCAGGCCCAGGCTGGATTCGAACCCGCCAGCTCAGGTGTATGTGGCTGGTGCCTTAGCCTCTTGAGTCACGGGCACCAAGCCAGTAAAGGAGTTTTTAAAACTTGGGGGAAGAACTCTCCAACAGTACTGTTGCTTTGCTTTTGTATCTGAGTTCTCCCATTCTAAAGCAAAAAGCTCCTGTGACTGTAGACTCTAGACGCAGAGGGATACAGAAGAAAGCATCTAAGACTTTGAACCAGCAGACCTCACCAGTCAGGGTTGTGAGCAGTGTATAACAGTTGGGGCCCACTGGGTGAATGTCCTCTACAATATGGTCAGTACCTCTCAGGTCCTGAGCATAGTAACTACATTCCTCAGTCCCTGCTTCTGGACTGGCAGGATGGCTGTGTTACGTGGGGACTGGCAAGGTCTAATGAGTCCAAACAGAAGGAAAGCAGACAGAAGAGGCTTGGATTCCCTGTAATGCCTGTTCCCTAGAGGGATATTGCTTTAGACCTGGTGGTGCCGTGCCTGCCCATACCTTCCCTTGTACTGGGACAGCAGTCTCAGCCTTTCCTGGTCTCCCAGCCACCTATGGGAGTTACACCTCTGGACTCGCCTCTTGGAATATCTTTTCAGGAATGGAAGCAGGTTTAGAGGCTTCTGGTAGCAATAAGGAAGCCTGCAAGGCACAGCACTGTTGATTATGTCCCAACAAAGGAATAGGACACTCAGCCATATACAGGAAACTTTTTTTTTAACGGGATTTGGCATTCTTGGCCCTCCCAAAGTTGGAGGGACTTCCTCATGGAGGTGTCTCCGGAGCCCCTAACCACTGTTATAGTCTCGGAAGACAGGTTAGCCAGCCAGGTGATTATCACTCAGTAAATGGTGCCAGTATCTATCAGAAAGTCCAGAAGTTGATTCCCCACTGCCATCATGACCCAGAGCTCCACGTGGGAAATATACGGGGTGTTTGTTTAAGTTAGCAGGAACCCCTAGGTCCTGTAACTCTTGGTTCCTATCTTGAACAATTTTCAGCTTCAAGCTCTCCCACTAGCTTGGGTATTTGCTTCCCGGCACTCGTGTTTATATGATATGAGCCATCTCTCTTCCAATCCCCTTCCTGTTTGTGATAAGCACGTTGATTGGGACTGGCAGTGGGATGTTCCCTTTTTCATGGGACTATGGGGCCTGGAGGGCCCTACCTTGCTGTGGTACTGGAAATCCTTGAGTCAAACCGCTGCCAGAAGGCTGTTCTACTGTTTTCACTTTCCATTGCTCTCTCTTTTCTGTTATGAGCAGTGAACACCTTAAAAGCTATTTCTATTAACTGAGATAGGGGCGTGCCCAAAGTCCCATCCATTTTTGTAATTTCTTCCAAATGTCAGGAGTGCTTTGGATAATGAAAGTCATATTTACACCGGGTGTGGTGACTCAAGCCTGTAATCCTAGCACTCTGGGAGGCTGACGTGGCTGGATTGCTTGAACTCAGGAGTTCGAGACCAGCCTGAGCAAAAACGAGACCCTGTCTCTACTAAAAATAGGAAAACTAGCTGGGCGTAGTGGTGGAAGTCTGTAGTCTCAGCTACTCAGGAGGCTGAGGTAAAAGAATTGCTTGAGCCCAGGAGTTTGAAGTTGCTGTGAGCTATGACACTACAGTACTCTACCCAGGGTGACAGAGTGAGATTTTTTTCTCAAAAAAAAAAAAAGGAAAAAGAAAGTCATATTTATTATTTATAATTTGCCGGCACTTCTGTATGCACTGTCTGTATGTTTTTAAAAATCTACTCTAATACTTCTAGGGGCCCTAATTAGGTCTCTGCCTAATTTCTTTTACTTTATTAAGATGTCTCTGTGTTGGCGCCCCCTTGTGGACGCCAAGATGCAGTCTGCAATGCTTGAGTTTAGATCTGTTACCCTTGATAAAATTCCACCCCAGGTCTGGAGTGGACATTGTGATCTGGGTAATTGCCTTTAGCAGGTCACCAGGAAAGTGAGCGTGCACGTGGTCTGCTTCTTCCCTGGCCTTATCAAGAACCATTCTATGTAAATATTGGGGAAACTGAGCTTTCTATTTTCCTTGGTCATCCAAATGCGTAAGCACGTTATTTTTCCAATTCAATAAGTCAGAGGTGGAAAATGGCCAATGGACCCCCAACAAGTCCCATGCGCTGACCTGTAGCAGCATGAATGCCCCCTATATGTTATCTGCTGAAGGAAACATATTCGCTCCAGGAAATTACACCCCTGGAGCTACAGTGCAACCTGACTAAATTGGGTTTCTTATTCAGTGTGGGAGAGGGAGATGGTTCATTCCTATTGCCCCTAGCCCTGCAGATGTGAGTATCCTGGTTCAGGGGCTGGAGGCACAGCTCTGGCCCCTCCATAAAGAGGTGAAGGGAGAGCTGGTGGCTCATTTAGCCAGGTAATTAGAATATCATCATCATTTTCAGGGGGTTCAAGCTACACAGGTTTTTTCTCATCACCAGTTTTTCAGATCATAACCTTACATCCCTTTTGCATTGGTTAATTTTTCCAAAGCAGCATAAAGCACTGTACACAGTGATCAAGTTCCATTTTTTTTCTCTTTTATAGAATAAATTTAACTGCAGAATCACATTGTAGTTAAGGGATCCATCTATTGACCGCTGTTCTCCTGATCCCAATGAGTATCATGGCCAAACTATGTTACAAAGGATAGCTGTTTCAGAGGTTGTATGTGTGTGTGTGGGGGGGGTGTCAAAAAATTTCCAGTTCCTAAGGAGGCATCCCAATGGGCTCTCCTCTGGCTTACTGGATGCCTAGTTTTTCATGTTATAAATTGCCTACTACAAATTTGTCTCCAGCTCCTGAGAGGGAGTCTTTAGTGATTAGTAGGGATACTTAATCTACTATACCAGATCCAAGTCAATATTTAATTTTCTCGCCCTGATAAGAAGCCCAAAGACTGGGGGTGGGGTGGGGCTTGGTGACCTCTCTGTGGTCTAGCAGTTCTCACAGAAAAACCAAAGCAAGGAAAGGAGGGTTTTTTGCTGGAACAGTCAAAGGGCGGGCCCCTCAGCTCTATGTTGCCAAGGGGGAAGAATTTTATGGACATACTCAAAAGACAGAAACCATGGACTCACAATGGTTTTTCAAGCACTTCGCCTCTGCTCTCATAGGGATAGTGGGGATACCTGAAGAAGTCTCCTGAGAATTCCACAGTTTGTAGTTACCTCCTCCCACCCCTGGCTCCCCTCTAGGAAACATGTTAAGGAACAAAGTGTAGGGAAAGTGAGGGGACATAGAGGGTGCCATAACCAAGCCAATGATTACCACATACAACCAGGTTCCAAAATGCAAACAGACAAGGAAGACCAACTGATAAAACAAATGAATGGGACCGATCAAACAAGAAAAATAGCCTTCCAGAACAAAGTTCCAAGCCAAAAGTTCTCAAGAGTATTCTTCCAGACTGGCCCCCTATTCTCCATCCAAATGGGGAGAAACTTTCCAAAGACAGGATTTTCCTCTTTTCCTTAAAGGGGAAAGATCACCCATAAAGGGCCACAATGCCTTCCAAAAGAAGCTAACACATCAGGAGAAGGGAGAGGGAAAGGTCCTGGATACACTTGGAATACTCACCACAGGCATCTTTCCAGTCCCAGGAACTGTTTCTCCAATTGAGTTTTTTTAACTGCTGTGATCAATAACATCCTGCCCGTGGAGGCAATACCAGAGGTGATCCACAATCCAAAGCAGACTGCACACATGTGGGCCTACCTATAAGTCCGCCCCACCAGCAAGGCAGTTGAACCATGGGTAAGTGCCCACAAGGATGAGCCCCCAATTTTGTTATGACCCAATTGAGTCCTTTGCCTCCTGCCCAGTAAAGGCCAACATCCCAGACAGCAGGTGTTACGGTGGAGAAAGTGTTGAATTTCAGAAGGTGAGGAGATGGGAATAATTTCTCACATGGATCTCCCCAAGAATTTGGGGGCTAAGGTTTTAAAGGTGGTTTGGCAAACAAAGTGCTAGGGAATTGGGGCTGCTGAGTGGCTGGGGATGAACTCATAGGGTTGGGAAACAGAAATTGTCTTCTCAACTGGGACCTTTCCAGGGTGGGAGGTCTCAAGGCTTGTTGGATCAATTCCCACACAAGTCCTTACAATTTTAATAGTTTTCCCTTTTCTTACAGTGTTTCTACTTTTTGGCAGTCTCTGTATACATAAACACATAAACAGGACAGAGTGAATGAAAAAAATTCTCTGAAGTCTCAAGGCAAAGTTCTCAAGATTATTCTCTCAAGTAGACCCCTCTGGTCTCCATCCAAATAAGGAGAAATCTCCCCAAGATAAGACTTTCTATAATACAGGGAAAGCTGAACAAGATCCCAGAAGGGGTGATAATGCCTCCAAAGAGGCTACCAAGTCAGGAGAAGAAAGGGCATGCTTGGTGCACTTAAATATTCACCAAGGATAGTTACCAGTTCTGGACACTATTTCTCCACTGCAAGCAAGTCCAAGCACTGTGGGTTGACAGCATGCTGCCAACAGGGACAGTGGTTTGTAGGGACACTTAAGCTGCTTGACTGACACAAGAGATGACCCTCAGTCCAAGAGGACTATAAAGCCCTAACACCAAACTCTAGGCAAGCCCCCACCAAGGCAGATGAGCACCCAAACACAACCAGTTTCCTTGCCTGCTGTCCAGGAGGAATCCAATACACTGAGATAGCAAGGGTTACAGTAAAGAGTGGGTTTAATATCACAAAGCACCAAGTGAGACCATGGGAAGAAATTTCTCAAATCCATCTCCCCAGTAACTGGGGGGCTAAGGTTTTTAAAGTTAGTTTAGTGGACAGAGTCCGGGGAATTGGGCCTGCTGATTGGCTGGGAGTAAACTCATAGGGTTAGGAAGTAGAAATTGTCTTCTTGGCTGAGATAGTTCCTGGGTAGAGGGTCACAGGATCTGTTGAGTCAGTCAATCCTCATACATACCCACTGGTCTGGTTGGCATCAGTTGGTCCCTCCCTGAACAGCCTCTGGAAGATATTTCAAAGGCCAGTATTAGGTTTTAAAACAGTGATGTTATCTATAGAAGCAATTGACATCACAAAGCTTTTATTTATCGGTGACTCAAACATAGCAATCACAGGAAGGCAAACTATGAAACAATGGCTGGTGAACTTTTAGCTATGTCTATATACTTCTGAAGATAGCAAGGTTTCGACAAGTTCTTGCCTCATGACCTCACATTACTTTAGCAGCAGTTTCAGTTCTCCATGGTCTTTGCCCCCAATAGAACCACTAGCTCTATTGATCTTGTGACTACTTTTTGGTCCGCACATCTTTCATCTCTTCGTAAAATTCGCAACTTCTAGGTTAAAAAAATTTTCAACTACAGCTGATTCTACAACAATACTAACCTCTACAACCTATCCCAAGAGACCCTAAAACTTATTCAGATTTAGTATCTAAAGATTATTCACGCCTCTGATGTCACTAGATACAATGTTACAAAAGAGTGACCTCTACCTCTGACACTGATCCCTCAAGAATGAGGAGTGAGAGATCTCCAGGGGGAATTTTGTAAGTAGTAAAGGAGGGTCTCCAAAGACTATAAGAATTCAACCAACTTGAGCAATCAACCTGTTCTGCAGCCTTTGCTGAGGAGGCCAGTGGCTACTCAGCTGGCTAAAACTAGCCCCTCACAGACCCTTGCAGCCTGTAAATGAACTAAAGTGAACTTTCCTCGTTACTGTGCTAAAGTCTCCACCCCAGAAGGAGCTATAGCTTCATAAACTTAATATAGGACCTGTGTACAAGCATGACAACCACACATGTATGAGGAAAATGACATCCCTATATGTGATGACACATCTTTTTCTTTCTCTACTACCCCATCAAGGCCCCATGCCACTTTCTCACACAAATAAAATGTACATTTGTCTAGCTATAATACACAGATAGCTGCTGGGAGTTTTATTTGATTGCATTACATCTCTAGATCAATCTGGGGGAGAATCGGAATCCTTATAACACTGAATCTTCCAACCCACGAATGTGGATATCTCTTTATTTAGTTCTTTGATATCCTTCTTTTGTGTTCTTTCCCTTTTAGCACACAGATTCTACAGGTATTCTGATATATATACATTTGATTTTTTAGGCTATTTTAAATAATACCTTTATAAAAACAGATATAGGCTCTGCACCCGTAGCACAGTGGTTACGGTGCCGGCCACATACACTGAAGGTGGCAGGTTTGAACCCAGCCCAGGCTAGCTGAACAACAATGACAACTGCAACAAAAAATAGCCGAGCATTGTGGTGGGCACCTGTAGTCCCAGCTACTTGGGAGGCTGAGGCAAGAGAATCGCTTAAGCCCAAGAGTTGGAGGTTGCTGTGAGCTGTGACACCATGGCACTCTACCGAGGGCAACATAGTGAGACTCTGTCTCGAATAAATAAATAAATAAATAAAAACAGGTATAATTGATATACAATACACTTCAGGTTTATAATAAGTCCTGAAGTTAGGTAGAGGGGTCCTCCAACTTTATCCTTCTTTTTCCAAGTTATTTTGAATAGTTTAGGTACTTAACATTTTCATAAGAATTTTGGGATCAACTTTTCAGTTTTTATTAAAGGAATACATTGGACCTTGAGATTAATTTGGGGAGAATTGATGTCTTAACAGCATTAAATCTTCTAATCCATAAACCTGGTATATGTCTCCATTTATTTAGTCATTTCTAATTTCTCCCAGCAGTATTTTTAAGTTTTCGGTGTCCAGGCCTTGAATGCCTTTTGTCAGATTTATACCTATATATTTCGTATTTCTCAGGGTCTTGTAAGTGATATTTAATTATTTTTACTTCTGGTGTTTGATTCCTAGTATTTAGAAACATGATTGGCTTTTGGACATTATTCTGTTACCTTTCCAAAATCACTTATTAGTTTTAGGATTTTTTGGTCAATCCCCTGGAATTTTCTATGTAGACAACCATGGGATCAGCGAATAAAGACAGCTTAATATCTTCCTTTTCCATCTATAGCCCTATTACTTTTTTCTACTGTATTGCATTGGCCAGGACTCTTGGTACGACACTGAATATGAAGGTCACTCTGAAAGTTTTGAAACGGACTATGTATGGTCCATTATTTCACTTCTAAGAAATACAGTTGACAGTGTCATCCTTTCTGATGCACTCGTGTGAGTTTCAACTTGCTCAGCTTATGGGTGTTGCTGGGGGGGGGGGGCTTTTTTGTCTCTAACCACATGTTAGTCAGTGTCAGCTATGGAGCTGGGCTGAAAGCACTTTCACCACAATGATTTTCTATGATCTTAGAAGTGTGTTAAAGGTGGCCAGGCGCAGTGGCTAGTGCCTGTAATCCTAGCACTCTGGGAGACTGAGGCAGGTGGACAGCTTGAGCTCATGAGTTGGAGACCAGCCTGAGCAAGAGTGAGACCTCATCTCTACGAAAAAAAAAAGAAAGAAAGAAAGAAAAAGGAAAACTGATGCAAGAGGATCCTTGAACCCAAGAGTTGGAGGTTGCTGTGAGCTATGATGCCACAGTACTCTACCCAAGGTGACAGCTTGAGACTCTTGTGTCAAAAAAAAAAAAAAGCGGATTAAAGGAGTCTCAAGGCCTTGAGCATTTGCAGTGGACTTTCAGGGACCTTCTTCCTGCCTTATAGGTTTTTGGGTAGTTTCAAAAATTTAGAAGAGGCTGAATCTCACTGAAAGATGAAGAAAGGAGTGGGTGTCTGACGACCACTCTGGTGAGTGGTCTGGGGAAAACGTCGCCGCTGTGAGAAAAATAGTGCAGGAAAACAATCCAGTGACATTTAAGGATGTTGAAGCCACACTACAGATTGGATCTCCAGGAGTGTCCAAAATCCCGCATGCTTATCTTCAAGTCAGGAAAGTTTCATCCCACTGGATGCCTCGTACATTGACGTATGAATAGAAACTCATTTGTGTTGAACAGTGTGAAGAAATGCTGGTCAGATTCAACAGAAGCAAGTGTGGATGCATTTCTGACATTATTACTGGTGAGGAAAGCTGGATCTACCAGTTTGATCCAGAGAATAAGTGTCAGTCGATAGTATGGATTTTTTTCCTGATGAGAATCCACCAACAAAAGTGATACACCCCAAAAGTGTTGGAAAGTATGGTGGCAACTTTCTTCTCCAAAAGCAGTCTCGTTTCAACTGTTGCTCTGGAGGAACAAAGGGCTATTCCTGCTCAGTGGTACACAACAGTATACCTACCCAAAGTTCTTAGGAAGCTTCAAGAATGGCAGGCAGCCAAGGTCAGGACTGTGGGGGACCATTTTGCACCGTAACAATGGTCTGCCCACACAGCCAACATTACCATTCAGTTCCTGGATTCCACAGAAGTTAAACTTAATGACTCATCCACCCTGCAGTCTTGACCTGGCCCCATGCAATTATGTCCTGTTCCTTACAGTAAAGAATAAGATTCTTCAGCCCTGAAGAAACTGTTCAAGCCTACGAAAATGAGCTTACAACACTTGATGAAAATGAGTGGAAAGAGTGTTTTCAAAAATGGTTTATAAGGATGCAAAAGTGCATTGGGGCCGGGTGCAGTGGCTCTGGGAGGCTGAGGCGTGTGGATTGCTTGAGCTTACAAGATCAACCTGAGCAAGAGCAAGACACCCATCTTTAAAAAATAGCCAGGCATTGCGATGGAAGCCTGTAGTCCCAGCTACTTGGGAGGCTTAGGCAAAAAGATCATCTGAGCCCTAGTGTTTGAGGTTGCTGTGAGCTATGATGTCACAGCACTCTTGGGGGGGGCAAGAAAATGAGATTCTGTCTCAAAAAAAAATGCAAAGTACATGGAATGTCGTGGCAATTATGCTGAGACAATATAGTAATCAAAACAATTTTACATTTCTTAATTTTTGTATATCTCAAAACTTTCATAGTGTCCCTCACAGCACTGGCGAAAGCAAACATTCTTTTGTTGTTGTTCCCAATCCTTTGGTGGAAAGTATTTGGAGTTCCAATATTAAGTATCTCTCTAGATGCCCCTTAGCAGTTTAAGGAAGTTTCTTTCTAGTCCTAGTTTGCTGGATTTTTTTTTTTTTTACCATGAATGAATGTTCAATTTTGTCAAGTGTTTTTCTGCATCTATTAATATGATCATGAAGTATTAGTCTGTTGATCAGTTTCATTATGGATTTTTGAATTTTTTTTAGATTTTTTTATTAAATCATAGCTGTGTACATCAATGCAATCATGGGGTACAGTGTGGCATTTTCATATACATTTTGAAATACTCTCATCAAATTGGTTAACGTAGCCTTCATGTCATTTTCTTAGTTATTGAGTTAAGACATTCATACTCTGCTTTTAGAAAGATTCACTTGTACTCTTGTAGGATAAACCATAGAAGTGACCCCTCCAATCACCCTCCCTCCACCTCACCCTCCTCTCCCTTCTCCCTCTCCACTCCAAATTCTAATGCCATAATTAGGCTATAACATTCCTATGAAAGCTATAAATTACTTTCAAAATAGGGCTGTGTACATTGGATACTTTTTCTTCCATTCCTGAGATACTTTGGTAAGAAGAACATTTTCTAGTTCTATCCATATAAACATGAAGGAGGTAAAAAGTCTCCATCTTTTTTTAGGGCTGCATAATATTCCATGGTGTACATATACCACAACTTATTAATCCATTTGTGGGTTGATGGGCAGGCACTTGGGCTTCTTCCATGACCTAGCAATTATGAATTGGGTTCCAATAAACATTCTGATACAAATATCTTTGTTGTAATGTGATTTTTGGTCTTCTGGATATATACCTAATAAAGGAATTGCAGGATCAAATGGCAGGTCTATTTTTAGTTCTCTAAGTGTTTTCCAGATGTCTTTCCAAAAGGAATATATTAGTTTGCATTCCCACCAGCAGTGTAGCAGTGTTCCCTTTTCTCCACATCCACGTCAGCATCTCTGGTTTTGGGATTTTGTGATATGGAGTAATCTTACTGGAGTTAGGTAATATCTCAAAGTAGTTTTGATTTGCATTTCTCCGATGATTAAGAATGGTGAGCATTTTTTCATATATCTGTAGGCCATGTGCCTATCTTCTTTAGAGAAATTTCTTTTCAAGTCCCTTGCCCACCCTGAGATGGCATCACTTGTTCTTTTCTTGCCAATACGTTTGAGTTCTCTGTGGATTCTGGTTATTAAACCTTTGTTGGAGACATAACCTGCAAATATCTTCTCCCATTCTGAGGGCTGTCTATCTGCTTTAC
>CAUYQV010044040.1:0-48404 GCA_963574575.1 Galagoides demidoff | reverse complement strand
GTGTTCTTATGTAGATTTGATCTTTCAATATTTGATGTGATAGTTTTAAATGCTATGCTTTGACACCTTGCAATTACAATGAGGTAATCAGAAAACTAATTTTACTTATTATCGTCTTACCAAAGCCATCTGCTCCCATTTTGTGTTAGATGAATGATTTCCACCTTGTCAGAGTATATACAATTTATAATCCATTCTGTCAACTTTACCCTTTCTTTTATTTATTTGCTAGAGCGGCAATTACTCTTTCCACCTGGAGTTCATCCTCCCTGAATGTTCTCAAGAAAGCTCTTGCAAACAGTATTCACAAAGTTTTTTGCGTGTTCAAAATGTGTCTTTGTTTTTAAGCTTCAGTAACACCTGCCTTGCCTCACGCTTTTTCCCCTAAATCATCATAGATTTTTTTTTACACTCTTTTCTAAGTAAAATATGGTTGTACCTATGACTACTTTTCCTCATAAATCATGACCACATAAGTTATCATGTAAACTGGAACGCTCTTTGGGGAGTGAAATGGGGTAATACAATGATCTAACAATTATGTCCGTAGGCATAAAATCTGACTATCTTGCACAAACCAGGATAACTTGGGTTATGTCATGAGACCACTGTGATTTATTATGTATTATTTTTTACATCTTTCTTGGGAAAGTTGATAGGTACATTGGGAAATGAGACCGAAAATGAAGAGTTCAAAAATAAGTGCTATATTTGAAAAGTCCCACAGAGAGTAACTTTGGTTCCATTCATTAGAGGCAACTGAATGTGCGTAAAAACTCTGGAACACTTTTGATTAGAGACAAGAAATTTTGAGTATTTGTACCTCCACACACATCTCTAGTTTTTTCAGAGCTTTTGACAGGAAAACAAAATTTCCAAGACAGTTGTTCTCTATTTGTCCAAATTTCATTCAGGCCACTGGTGTGTAGTTATCATCTAATGATGCAGGTGTTTACTATTGCCAATGACAACACAGGTGGAGGCTTTGTACAAAGAAATGTTGAGGGAATATGGTGGGATATGATGGGACAGTAACAATATACTGCACCTCTAATGTATAGGAGATTCATTCAGTCTCTGTTTCTCAAATTGTGACTAGTTAACATTTTCTAGAGGGGAGAAGTCCTTACATGAAAAGTATCAGTGGCAAGAAATACAGCCCACACCACTGGTCAGTCCCCACGCTTATTTATGTGGACATTTTCATTTTTCTCATCTACTCCTGTGGGCCTCTGTATGAACTTGTACATACACATGTCTGCTGTAAGGTAAGGTTTGTTTTTATCTACAAATATATTTACATTTGCTCCCAGACAGAATTATTTAAAAGACTATGATTATCCTCATTGAATTACTATAGAACCACTATCAGAAAGACAAGTTAACCATGTCAATCTGGGCTTTTTTCCAGATTTTCTTTTCTGTCCCGTTATTCATCTACCCATTGTACATATCAGCAATCCGCCTCTTGTGGCTAGTGCCTCCAGCTATGCAGAACTTCTTGTTTGCCGGTTCACATGGGTAAACTACGAGACTTCTAGCTAATGTCTTCATGTCCATCATGCACCCTGTCCCTTCCCTTCATCTGCGCACAAATTTGGCCCTACTATTTTACTCCTTTCTTTCCATACATACTCACATGTCTCCTCTCTGTTGAATCTTATCCTTCATTAGTCCATCACTGCATCTACATCCTTAAAACAGCTTTCAGTTCCAACTCTGCCTTCACCTACTGTGCCTCTATTATTTTTTATCTTCCCATTATAAGAACGTTCCTTAGAATACTGGTTTATACTAAAATTTCTTGATCTCGCTTTGTCTCTTTAGCTTAGTTCATCAATCTTTCATCTCATCCTTTGTCATTCCTTTGATCAGTTTACCAGTTAATTTTCCAGTGTCGAATATAATGATTCATACTTAATCCTGAGTCTGACCTACAGTATCATAGGACACATTTAAATGCCCCGGTTCTTGGAAAAATGACTTCATTCGTCTTCCAGTTATCGATTTTTACCTAATTTTCCTCCTTCTGTTCTGATATTTCTTCGGTCTCATACACTGGCTTATTTTTATTTCCTAACCTTTTGGCATTGGATACCACAGAATTCAGTCTTTGATCTTTCCTCTTCTCTGGCTACACAACCTTTTTTAGATCTCACATAATTATGCAACTTTAGTCAAGATTTATATGCCAACGTCCAGCAGACGGATACATGACATACGCTGTATCTAGCGCAGGCCACTCTGCAGAGTTGTTGGCACGTGCACCCAAAAGACTGGTAGCTGTTTCACAGACCTTATGCCCATCAATGTACAAAACCGTGAGACATGCCAGTGTAAAGAGGGACAAAGCCATAGGCTAGCCTATGTCTAAAAGCCATGCTATACTACTTCACATTATTTGTATGAAAATTAACACAAAGTTTTAAACAATTTAACTGTATTTCAGATGTAACTCAAGATAAATTTTGTAGATGCCTCTGAGTTTGTGAGTAGGAAATGTGCCATCCTGATGTTAGGACTTCTATTTTGTTCATTTCTCTTTTTAAAATGTCTAGCAGATACTATAAAAATAATAAGAGATAAATGTTACCCAGATAGATTTTTTTTTTGTTTGCCGACACTGCATTGTTGTACAAGACTAACTAGAAGTGAACAATGAGAACCCACTTCAATAGAGCGATTTTGAATGGATCTTCAAGAACAAAGTCACCTTATGGAAGTCATCATCACTGAATGTTCATGTCAGTACATGAACCTAAAAAATCTATTGAGAAAGATCTCAGAAAAACAGGCTCCCTGCACTATTACCGATAGTATCAGGAAATCAGATACATATTCATATAATGAGAACGCTTAATTATTTATATGCAAACTTAAAATGTATTATTTTATGTA
Organism: Galagoides demidoff; assembly: GCA_963574575.1. NCBI lineage: Eukaryota > Metazoa > Chordata > Mammalia > Primates > Galagidae > Galagoides > Galagoides demidoff. The sequence continues at coordinate 45,506 of CAUYQV010044040.1, read as the reverse complement.
TGCTATGTGTACCTATATGATGAATACATGTATGTATATATATATATAGAGAGAGAGAGAGACATACAGAAGGTGCTGAAAAATGTATGCTATTTTAAGAAAGGAAAAAGAAACTGTTAAAATTATTATACTAGTAACATCTGTTATCATGTATACTGTATCTTGTATCTCTTGTAATTGCACAAGCAAAATATGACTTGAGCATTCCAATTTTAATACAGTTTTTTCTTTCTTAAACTGTACATACTTTTTGGAACACAGTGTATTTCATATTAGCAGTCATGGCTAATAACGGGATAGAACTTTTTATGGAATGAGTGCCAGTACAGAGGGAGAAATGAGTGCATTATTTTTACTTGTCAGAAAAAGCAAAGACAGCTAGGATGAGAAAAGGAACAAATGACTACAATGTGGAGCCAGTAAATATATAAAACAATCACATTGTTAAATTACTTCTTATTATAATCATAATTAAAATATAATTGTATTAATACACATTGACGTTAAAACTGGAGACTCATCTTTAAATAATTATCTATATTTGTTAATTATGTAGCCCATAGTTGAAATTTTGACTATTGAAATGCCTATATCTCATGGAAAAAATAAAATAACTGTAATTCTATAAATTAAAGTGCATCACCCATGTAAAAGGTTTTAAAATCCTCCTGTAACATTCCTGAGTAAAGTTATATGTGCCAAAAGCATGATTTCGATTTCATGAGAAAGTCCACTGACTGTATTAAGCCACAAAGCTTGTTTCTGATATGTTAAAGAATTTGGGGCATCTTTATGTGAAAAGATGTGGCCAGCCGATATTACTTTACATATAGTGAGAAATAATGGTCTTTTGATAATATTAGCAACATTATTCTGAAGCACTGGAAACTGTTTCATCAACTATAACTTGCAATGAAAAACTATTTACACTATGCTTAATTTTTTTAAGTTTCCTTACAACATATCAAAAATATCACAGTGAAGTAATGCATAAAATGCATTTTTATTCTGCTCAACACAAAAATAATTTTTAAGAGTATTCATGGGATTCTGAGAAGATTCATCTTTCCAGTGTTATAATTTTGGAAACATGACAGGTTACATTACAGGACCCAGAATAAAATTAGAAAATGAAATAGTTTCTATTTTAGGAGATAAAATTACATTAAAATTGAGATTGTCTTTTTATAGTAAATCCTTTGGGTATTGCATAAATAGTTCACTAATTAGTTTAAAACTGTATATTCAAATGAATAGCTGTGTTACTCCTATACCTTAACAGTTGTCTCTTGAAATAATTACTATTTAGGTTTGTAAAGTATTCATTAAATGTCTGCCAAATTACTTAAAAATTATAATAGACATTTAATGGGTGCTTTAAAACTGAAACAGAAATTACATTTGATTATAAGTAACTGTAGGTTTATAAAGCTATCATTATATGTCTATTAAGACCATTTAACTTAAGTGTTACATAATTAGAGAAGAGCCAGGATTTTAATTGCACATTTGCAAACTGCTAACTCGCTTTGCTAAATATTCATTTTATCCACTGCAGAAAAGTGTGAACTATGAAGGTTTCGTTATTTTTTTTCTTAGGCAATTATCACAGTGCATTTCGTGGGATTAAATGTTATAACAAATGCATACCGTGTGCCAGAATGACACCATATGTGAAAAATAAAAAGAGATTTCTTTTTTATTACGTATCTTCAAAAGTAGTGTACATTTCACTTATTATTCAACCTCCCCCCCAATAACCTTCTAATGGGTTAAACTGTATTCTCTTTCCCACCTTTAGATTACTGGTTGATACTGTTGTTTGATTTAATAGCTGAGACAGAGAATAATTGCTGTCAAAGCATGACTCAGTGCTTACTGTCTTATTCTTTGAAAGTGCATCCCAAGATGCCAATATAAAAGTATAATTTCCCATTAATTACTTTGCTAAGCAGTTGCTTGTTATCGTACAAGTTAAGTGGGAATGAAGAGAGAGACTAAATTACACTTTTATTTCTTGAAGTGTCAACTCATCTTGAAGTCAAGATTGGTGCACAAAATTAAAAGAGACGAAAGATTGTAATTTGTTGTACGTTCAGTTCCATAGCTAAATAAAGTGCCTCAGACAGCAGGCTTTTAGAGGCACTAAAACTCCTTTCACAAAGGTACCCACTTTTAGTTCTTCAGTATATCTCCATTAGACACCTGAAGTTGCCTCTTGTAAACCAGAGCAAGAAAACATTCTGCTGAGAGGAACTTTATTTATATATCATTTCTTCTCTGAATGTTTCTTCTTCCTGGGAACATTTGCATTTAAACAAGCTTTTGATTTCTTTGGAATCCATCTGCCTACACTTACCCTACTTTTTACCTCTGAATAAACATCACCTGTGAATTATTTGGTAAACACTCTGGCTGCTCCTCTTTCTTAACTTTGTGCAAATCCATTTAAAGAGATGCTACAGATACAACTTGGCCCATTTAACTTGAGCTATGACTCTAGGATCTTTGGTTCCTTTGTGTTTATATTCTGGCTGAAATAGTGATATTCACAACCCACTTAGATCTGTGGATCCACATTCAGGGAAACTAACAAAGATGAAGAGACGGGTGGGGAACCTGTGGCCTTCTGGATCCTTGAGTATGGTATTTTGATCGAATCCATCTCTTTAATAAAGGGATTTGTTCTGTTAAGTTTAGATTCAGTTCAGGCTTTACTTGAGGATCTGAAGGGCCATCTATGGTCTTGAGACCACAAATTCCCCACCCTGGGACTATCTTCATCTCATCAGAATTTCCTAAAGCTAAGATACGCTATGTTTCAACAGGTCCTCTACGTTATTTGACTATCTCCCTGTTCTCTCTTCTGTGACAAGGCTAGCTGTGCAGTGCCATTTATAATCACCTTTGAACTATTTTTTTCTTTATAAAAGCCCATTTCCTTTCCGTACACTGCTTATTCTCTCCTGTAGGCATCTCATCTCGTCCCTTTGCTTTGTCTTCTGGTTTACACGATTACCATGAAGACCTGGATTTACCATAAAGAAAAAGAAACATTTCCTTTCATTCCGATCAGCTCCTAGAAAGGGGCCCTAACAATGGGTTCACATAACCCTATGTTTCAGTAAATTTGCAACAGTAAGATATTTTTTCAATCTCCTTTTTTATGAGGTCCCTAAAAATTGTGTGACTTTCAGTCTTGACAAATCCTGGGCTCACTTTTAGCTATGTCATTGTGACATTCTAAACACAGTTACCTGCAGAATCAGGAAACATTTCCGAGAGAGCTTGGGTTTTGTTGTTTTTTTAATTTCCCAGGAGGCAGTCTTTGTTATATCTAACAAATTGAAGTTGTGATATTTTCATGGAAGAATTTGAAAAAAATAAAAGAAAGGTATCATTTGCCTATAGGGCAAGTTATTTCTTGTGGCAGGCATAAAATATTATCCCTGAACTCTTTGTCAATAATAATCCAAAAATACGGTCTCATGGAAAGCAATCATTAGATTTGTATATAAAAGTACAATTCTGATGAATCTTGGATGGATCCCCTCTGCTTCCTCTTTTATTTGACTGCCATTAGAATTAGTTCTAATTCTAATAGACAAACATATATAAAGCAGAGAGTAACTAGCATTTTTTTAAGCTAGAGAGAAGAATTGTGAGAGAAAATAACTATATAAAGCCCAATCTTTTAGCCCAATAAGTTGTAGAAATGATTTCCTAGCATTTACTGGATAGTCACATTTATAATAATTCAAAGATATTGGTTCCTTTTGAAGCAGTCCCTTAATGTTTTGGGGTATGGATAAACAAGTTAAGAAAGAAAAAATTGAAGATGAGATTGAGTAATTTAGAAATTTGTACTGTATCAGTACTTTCAAACCTTTTCATTATACTTTATAGAGAGAAGTTAAGAAATCAGACAGCTTGCTAACTTAGCGTGACGTTAACACATCCATGTGACTACCACACAGTTCATAAATTGGAACCCCCTTCTTGCTATTTTCCTGTTTACCCCTATTCTCTTGCTCACAATAGCCACTCTCCCAACTTCAGCATAATAAGGTAAGTTGCTTATTTATACTTTATGAAGGTTGAATATAGAATTATGTATTTATTTTAGCATGAGTGCAACAAACATCATAACCTTCTTCTACATATGTACATCATACATGTGGTTTGATGCATACATGAACATTATTGTAAAGAATACACATGCTATATGTTAATTTATGTTGTGTGTACATAGAACTTGATTTAACAGTTTATAGTGTGAGCATACATTCAGATTTTATAGATAATTACAAATAAGTTTTCCAGAGAAATTGTGCCAGTTTACATGCTGAAAAAATAGTGTACAAAAGCTCCAGTTATTCCATATTTTAGTGTCCACTTAGTATTGTCAATTTTTCTCTTTGTATTACTATCATTTATTTTTACTTTAGCTATTCCGTTGGAGATGTAGTGACACTGAATTAGATTTCCAGTTCTATGAACTCCAGAAACAACTGTCTTTCTGGTGTCTCCTCTCGGGACCCCACACCCAGGACTTCCTCTTGGTCCTTAGCGCCTCCTTCTCCAAAACAGCCTGGAAACTCTATCCAGGCAGGAACCCAGAATAACCAAGATTCCACCCATTTGTTTCCTGTTTCTCAGGATCACTTCTCTAGTTTTACAGATGTCCAATGTCTTAAAAATTCCTTTATTATACATTTCATAATTGATTCAGGGCAGGATTGTAAATCCACTTCCTGTTGCTCCTTCTGGTTAGAGGCAGAATGCCATTATCTCTTTACTGAGATGTGCTCAGTCACTGTAATAGCCAATGTTGCAACTATTTTAGAGTAACAAACTTTGTTTTCCCTGAAAATGACATTTGAAATGTCTAGGAGTTCCTACTCTGAATAAGTTAAAGCTTAATGAAGAAGAGCCACAAATAGACTGTGGTTTTCACACATTCTGTTGTGCTATATGTTAAGAACGAGTTACTATCAAAATATGAAGGAGCATGTTTAAGCCACACTAATCATTTTAGAAAGGCTACCTGAAAATTGCAATGCTATAATCTGAATTTTGAAGAGTATTGGAGTGGATTAGAGTAGGCAAAGAAAGAGAGCAATAAATTAGATTGAGAGAATAGCATACACGTTTCATATGCCCTATTCAATCAGAGGCTACTGCAACTGGTTTAATAGAGTTACAACGACAAATATCCAGAAAGTGCCAACAAAACTTCTCCAGATATGTAAATCAGCTTATAAAGAAGTCAGTAGAGGAGAGATAAATCCAGTGTGGGGAAGAGAGAATGTATACATTGAAATTCCCATTCAATTTTCTGCCTCTAACTTCATGTGGAATTTTGACTTAAGTGTATGAAAAGTACCTCTAAACTATTCTCACTATATCTTTCTATACAATCTAACATATATACAAATACATATATTTTATATATGTAGTATAATTAATGTGGCTTCTTGTTACTTAGATGAAGAAAAAGCCTCATTATCAAGCCCTAATCAAGAATGTACAAAGCTGCCTTGTTGCTGAATATTAGAGGAAAGGTGGTTAGCATATTTAGACACTTTTACATGTATGTCTCTGGGTTTGGGCATCATTGCGACCTCTGTGAATTGCCTGCTTTGAGTTTTTAAAAGAATGCATAGGAGATTCTAATATAGCAGGGACTTTACTATAATCTAAAATTTAAAAAGAAATAAAGTCATAGAATTTTCCCTAAGAAGCTGCCTGCTGTCTTTCAGTAAGAAATTGCTTTATTGTAAATTGCTTACAGTACATTTTTTTAACCCAATTGGCTACACTATTGTGTGTCTCTATAAATGGACATTGATAGCACTACTTCAGAATCATTTTTGGTAGTATTTCTAGTGTGATTTATCATGATCTCAGTTTTTATAACTTACTAAAAGACAGTGTAGGGTAGGAACATGACTTCTGATGGTTATATTTGAATTGACACAGGAAAGACTAGAAATTTACTACTGTAATGAATTGGGCACTATTTCCTTTTAACATGTCAGCTCCTCTCTCTAATACTGCTATTTATCCATCAAGACCAGTTCATGAGAAGAAAAATACATTTCGCATCAAAGTAAGGTGGAGTTTTGAGATTGACTTGTTGAGATTTGCATCATTTTAAAAAAGACTGGCAGAAAACTGATTTTTAAAATAAATCTAAATTCCACTGCTAAACACTGATAATTACTGATAACCAGTAGCGTGCATGTGTGTTTGTAGAGGTGTGTGCAGTGCTGATGTTTTGCTATTCTTTGCTGCATTTTTTGCTACATTTTAAAATCTATATGTTGCCTGTGGGAAATATTATAGCCAATTGAGATATCATGGTGAATGAAAGGAACAGGAAGACTATGGAGCAGTGATTAGATAAAAATGTTTCTTTTGAATCACAAAATCGGTTGTTCTCAAGAAGTCATTAAATCAGGAAGATTTTATAAGAGGAATGACAACTATGTAGCACCTTAGCATAAAGTTTTGTTACACACTCAGTGTGATTCTTTGTATTCTTTCATTATCCTTTTCAGGGTCTTTTTTCTTTTTCTTTTTTTTTTTTAGATTAAATGGTACTTTGATGCTTTTAACCAGAAATGCAAGCCTGTGTATGAATTGCTTAAGATGGTGTCCCTCTTTGCTACGCTTGTCAGCTTTGTCAGTGTAACAAATAAATTTCTAAATCTCAGTATCTAATAATAAATATTTATTTTTGATAATATTAAATAAGAATCACTACCTAATCATTTTTGTCCTTCAGACAATGGGTCAACTGTATATATTTTTCATCTGAGATCTTATCCTGGGATAAAAACTCCAGAAGCAGCTCCTATGTGCTAACATGTAGAAAACAATTGTTCAAATCAGACTCATAAAAAGGCGTCTTATTACATATTAAGGTTTACTAACTGTCCTGAAGTCATAGGCAATCAATCAAATTACTTAGATGAATAAGAAAGGGTCCCGGACATAGATGATGGCTTTCCAAATCCTTTCTTCCTGAACTAGATATACACTTTCTGGATCCGAATAATATTTGTAGACTCTGAGTAAGGTTTATGTATCTCCACATAAAAGAGTTTCTTGTGTTTATGTTATGAACCAGCTCTATTTTATACTTAAGAAGAGATGCATAGCTTATAAGTCATTTTCTAAAAAAAACATATCTCATAGTTTCATAGACTCAGAGTTTATTTACTGGTCATGCTCTTTTAGCCTGGATAGCCTGATAAAAGCATTATGTAGATAAAGTTTCCTTGTAAATGTCAGGAGTATAGTTACCTGGACATCCCACTGACAGAGATCAGACTGGATCGCCTGACCCTTTCCTATTCCCTATTCCTTTGTGGGAGCAACATTCCTCTATCTCTCTACAGAAAGGGAATAATGGCTTGATGGCCAGACTTTCTTAACTCTTCCTTACCAAGAGTTTAGATATCCAAGATGTTTAGATGATCTGTTCTTACGACATAAGAGAGAAGAAAGAATAGAACTTTCTATTTTATTTCATTAACTTGTCTTTATGACAATACAGTCCCATCTTGATTAATATTATGTAGTAAGGCCTGTTTTTCTACCATAGGTTCAATACCTTTCTGTATGACTTTAAAAATAAGCTTATCAATTTCCGTCCCCTATAGAGACAGAGACAGAGAGAGAGGGAGGAAGAGAAAGAGAGAGAGAGAGAGAGGCCTACCCTGGTTTTGTTTGAGATTGTGTTGATTTTAAAGACCGGTTAGGAAGTAATGACATTTTCACAATGTCTAGTCTTCTAAGACCTTAGCATATGTCTCTGCGTATTTTTATTCTTTACTTTTCCCCGGCAGTGTTACCGTTTTCAGTGTAGGGGGTCATCCTTAGTCCTAATTCCAAAGTGATTACTCTAATGCTTAGTCAATACAAAAGCATTCCAGCTTTAGAGACAGAAAAAATGAAAAAAGAATCTTATTCCTTTACATAAATTGTACAACGTTTATTTATATCCTATCGGTCAAAAATTATCAGCTCACAGCCATGTATGAGGGAAATGGAGCAGCACAGCCCACGTGGGTGAGCCATATGCTCACACATGGAACGTTTACTCCATTAAAATAGAGCAGGTATTAAGGAATGAATAGCAGTCTTTGTAAAAATTACCAAATGGATACAGAACAAGATCAAAATAGCCACCAACCAGCCAAATAAGAATCTTTATACCATGCATAACTGTCACAAAATTTAAAACTTAAAGCAACAAAAAAATATTGTCACTTGCTGATAGTGTCTTAATCATCACCCCCTCCAAATTTAAACCCTACTTAAGAGGTTTATTTACCTAAGCTGGAAACCAGTAAGACCATTAAAAAGAAGTATTAGCTCCCATAGAACTTAACACATTACCAAGGCAGAAAAACAGTTATTAAAACAAACATTTGATGACTGAGCATTTCCAAAGTGCATTGTGCTGAACACATTTATCGGGAAGTCTTTCTTGTAGAGCGTTGTACACATATCCTATTTTTTCCATCCTCTCATCTCATGGACAGCATCACAGTGTGTGTCACAGAAATGTAAGCCATTATAGCCTTTAACTGAATGCATGTTATGGCTTCTGCCAACATAAGGATAAAAAGATTAATCAATTTGGCACTTAGTGAACATGCAAGAGTTCACTAAGTGAACTCTTAAGATTTCAGTCTTTTCATTTTCTAAAAGGTTCGTTTGAAGGCACAGAAGTACATTTTGATTGCCTGCCTTCCCCCACTATTTCAGAGGTCAAACCAAAATCCAGGACATTTACCAATAATAAGAACTCATTTGTAATACAGCACACCTGGGAGTCACTACCTCGAATAAAAGTAATTGTAGTTGGGAAACATTTGCATTGCTTTAAATAAAATGGCAGAGAAATACCTTATAGAAAGTAAGGCAAATATTGATTTTTTTTTCAAAAGATAAAAATAAATAAAAGAGTGAGAGCATTAAATGATGCCTTGTGCCCTTAAGATGCCCTTGGATGTAGGGGGCTGTGTTATCAAAAGTTGAATTGAGCATTAAGCAGAACTTTGGTTGTTTGGTTGTTGTTGGTTTTGTTTTGTTTCTTCCAGCTCAATTCTGAGCATGTCATGTGTCTATGACTCAAATTGGCTTTGTTTCAGGGCATTTTTTTTTGCGGCACTCAAAGCAATTTCAGTTTGCCTGGGAGGAAATACATATTAGCAAATACACTGTCTGCTTGTGATGATTCTTCTAGAATCTTAGTCAAAGCATGACACCTCGTTGTAGACTCTTGACATTTAAAATAGTTTCCAGGATTTCATTTCTTCTTCCTTTAGTCTGTTAAACTATACTTACATCTAGGCTGCTGAATGGAAGAGCTTGAAATAGTTTATAGTGCTGATTGACCTCTATGTAGAAAAAAAATCACTCTGTGAATAGAGAGAACAATCCAACATGAAGGCCACCACCACTGACAAGTGAAATTAGAGCACCATAGATCTAAGTTCTACCTCTCAGGATCACACTGCCACACTGGCTCTACTCTCTAAACACAGTAGAACCTCCATAGCGGACCACCTTCCAACCTGGACCACCTCCTTAAGTTGACCTAATTTTCACAGACCAGACATGCACCACCTGTACGTATTAGTATGGCCTAGTTCCTTATGTTGATGATCTCCATATGTTGACCAGTTTGTAACAGTCCCCTGAGTGGTCAACTTACAGAGGTTCTGCCATACTTGTTTGTTTTATGTGAAAATTTCATCATTTCTAGCTTTGTACCTCCAGATTGTTATAGGATTGCTGTTTTACCTGAAGGAAACAGACAACAAAGTCTCTGAGGGAGCGTAGAGCTCATCCAGTTTCTATCCTGAAGAGATGTTTGGACCCACAGATCAAAGATCAAGGTCCCTTGGCGGAACACTAGACACAAGACAATCCCCTTGAAGGAGGATAGTAAATTTTAAGTGATGGAGAAAAGAAGTGATAGTAATGATGTGATCTGAGAGTTCTTTGACATATCAGTAAATTATCATCTGATAATGATTAAGTAAATGATTTTTTAGCCAAGGAGAGGGTTAGCCCAGCTTGTGGACAAAATATCCTCACCTCCAACTTTATTTTCTCAAGTTTCTGCTCTTAAAATTTTAGATGAACCTTGGAAATTTTCTCTGAGACTACATACCCTGGGTCAACTGCATGAACAACTAACTCCCAACACATTCTCAAGTGACTGTCTTTTCTACAGATACAGATTCTCCACCATGACTTATACGTTGTTTGACAATGTTCATGGCAACGTGTTCAATGGGTGTTGCTGGAAGCTAGAATGCCCAGTATCTGCCTCAGCTAACTTTCACAGAAAAACTAATCAGTGAATGCCCCCATAGCTGCCTCTTCTAAGTGTATGATGGTACACCTTCTCTAAAAGGAAAAACATTCACAACAGCATTTTATTTACTGGTGCTAGAAAATGCTCTGGTTAGCACTTTTGATAATTGGAGGGACTATACTTCCAACTGTGAAATTATTTCCACAGGCCAATAAGTAACAAGTGCAGCCCTTAATTTTCTTTTCTTTTTTTTAATTTACCATTTCATTTACTTTTTGGAATGTCTGTTCTCTGAGTTGTGTACCCAAGTGTCATGGACTCTCAAAATCATGGACTTAGTGACCACATTTCTACCATAGCGTAATTTTAGGAAATGTATCCATCATTCTAAAAAAAAAAAAAAAAATCTGAAAATCTGGCTCCCCTGTCTCCATGTCAACATTCTTCTCTGGATGCCCAAATAAAATGATGCATTGTTACAGCAGCACCTCACCACCTGCCACAACTATTCTAGATAGAACAGGATAAGAACTATCTTAATGACTATTATAAATTCAGTCGAGCCCACATATGTACTCTTTAATGCACCTTTTTCTGAATCTTTGAGCCAAAAAGTTGGCTATTCAAAATCTAGGGCAGTGACTCAGCAATGGATGGTAACTCTATCATCAATACACCACTAGTCAACTCAGTGTTTCTCTTCATTCCAAATTGCACTATGGTAAGTATATTAGACCAGCACTGGAACTCAGTGGGAACAGAGAGACGCGTGCTTCCATTGAGTGATTACACGGAGTCCACATGGCTCTCCAAAGCTCATTAAGAACATTAAAAAATGTGTGCAAGCAGAATATGATTTAGAATTTAATACAAAAATCCCATTTTGCACAAAAGGAACACGTGAAAATCATACATTTGTCCGGTGCATTTTGGAAATTGTAGCTCCTGAGAAATTCCACCTCTTCTGTTTTATGATCCTAATAGTAGAACAAATAGCAAATATAAGTTTTCTACAAGTTTTAGAACTAATAATAGAAAACAGCCAGACTATTAGGTAAAAGTATTTTTTATTCTTGTTCTGAGCTACTTTGAAAAACGAATATTATTGTATTATTCTCTTTATTATAAATAAGACAACTTTGGTCATATTGTAGTTTGTATACAAATATACTCCATTTTAAATCTTTGTATTTACAAAGAGTTTCCTTAAATGAATAATGACAACCTTTTTCAAACTTTTTATCATCACGGAGTTGGCTTTTCCAGGGCCACATAGTCTCTGACCTTAATGAAAATTACATGTTGCCAGCTCACAAATATCTGCTCCATTGTTTTGATTATATATTTTTCTGTTTTCACTTCAAACATTCCACTGATTAAAACAGTAATAAATAGAGTCACCTTGTTCATAGTCATAAAGTATCACTGAATATTGTGTGGACATTCTAGATAGCACTGCTAAATTATTTAGCAAGATTAAGTTTTCATCTTTGGTTTTTCTCAATCTACCTGTCTGAAAAGACACTGCCTAAGTCACACAACTGTGTTTTTGGCAGAAAAATCAGTCAGAAGTGACAATGGAAAAAGTAGAAGTGACTTAAAGCATCAGAGAGGCCTAATTAGCCATTGACTTAAAGATGGGAGAAGGTGACTACTAGGGTTAAAATGTGTCCTCTAAAAAGCACGTGTTGGAAACTTAATCCCCAGTGCAACAGTGTTGGGAGCCCTTGAAGAGCTGATGAAGCCACAGGGACTCTGCCTTTGTGGGTGGATTCAGACTGTTACCATGGGCATGTGCTCATTTTGGTGGAAGTGGGCTCCTTATTAAAGGAGGAATTTGACCTCCTCTTTTTCTCTCTCTCACACCCTCTTTTTACACTTCTACCAGGAAGTAATGCAACGAGAAAGTTCTCATGTTGACCCATCCCTCTTGGATTTCCCAACCTCCAGAACGGTGAGCCAACAAATCCCTCTTGGTCATAAATGACCCAGGCTGCAATGCTCTGTTTCATTGTCCAGCGTAAAGTGGACAAAGACTGTGGCCAGGAGGCATGCCAGGTGGGAGTTCTCTAGAAGTGGAGACCCGCAGCCAGAGAGGAAACCAGCGCAGAAGCACCACTCTGCAGACACTTTGATTCCAGCTTTGTGAGGCTCTGAGAAAAAATCCCAGTAATGACACGGTGTTCCTGAACTTCTGCCAAAAACATTATAGATTAAAGAAAGTGTTTTTTCTTCTTTTAATCCATTAAATTTGCAGTAATTTGTTAAAGCAGCGGTACAATGTGTGACTTACCAACTTTCGGTTGGGGTAGCGGTCAGTTAGGACTTAGTTGTGTTATATCTAGCGTTAGTTATTTACCAACATTTCTCACATTCCTGTTTTTAAAAAGGCATTGTTAATTTTAGTTGAGAAAATACAAAGTTATATGTAATAAGGTTAAAATAAGATTAAATATAATTGATTATAAAAGTATTTTAAATAAGTCCATGGGTGGGCTGCATTAGTATACTTTTATTACCACTAACAATGTAAACTTATCTTACATTTTTATGGGTTAGAAATGCAACACAGTCTCACTGTGTTAAAATCAAGGTGTTAGAAGACCTGTCTCCTTTCTGGAGGTTGCAGAGGAAAATCTCCTCCCTTGCCTTTTTGGATTTCTGGAGGATAGCTATATTTTCTTTTGACCACAGTTGGGAAAAGTCCACCTTTTTTTAAAGACTAGTGTAATTTCTGGAAGTTGCAGAGGAAATCCCCTTTCCTTGTCTTTTTGGACTTCTAGAGGATAACTACATTTCCTTCTGACCACAGTTTAGAAATGTCCACCTTTTTTAAGGACTCATGTAATTAGAATGGGGCCACCCAAATAATCCAGAATAATCTCCTCCTCGTAATCAGATGTAGCCATAGCCAGATCTGCAAAGTCCTTTATGTCAAGTAAAGTAGCATATTCACAGGATTTAAATCTTAGACATGGCTTATCATTCTGCCTCTATATAATAGAAGTATTAAGATTAATGAAAGCAATATGTATTCAAGAAAGCTAATAATTTCTCCAATGTTATTTCTCAAAGAACGAGGGGGAATCTCTTGCAACAAAGAGACTGGCTGTTTATGGCGGCTCAATTTACAATTGCCAAAATGTGAAAACAACCTAAATGCCACTAACCCAGGAATGGATTAACAAGCTGTGCTCTTGCGACATATGCTTAAATGTCTATTCTGATTCATATACTTCTCACATCACCACAGCCTCACTGTGAGCCCACACTCACCTTGCATGATTTCAGTCTGTCCCAATAAATTATTTTCATGTATTTAGACCTCTTATTTGAGCATCAGCTTAGTAATTAAACAAAGCCCCTTTATCTATAATCTTTATCAATAACTTTCATGAGGAGGGTTTGAATATTTGACATCCTTCAGATAATGCTGGTGATATAATACAATCTATTTTATAATTTAAGCTCTATGTATTTAACCTCTATGTTTATAACATAACCTCTATGTATAATTTCAGGAATGACTTCTGTTTATAAAGGCTCACAGATATCTCTCTCTCACAATCCAAAATTTCTACCAGTTCCAATGTGTCCTGCTTGGTTTTTTCAGACATGCTAAGGAAATCTAAGCAAAAACAGATTCCCCATCAGGATGTTAATTTGTATTCTACGAGGTTGAACATCTTTTTTAGCCCCAAGAAACTGAAACCAATGTTTGTTTGTTTTTTCCTCAAAGTTTTTGGCTTCCCACAATTTTTATTATATGTATGCACACACAGAGAAACTGCACACAGGTAGGATACACTTCCACTAGCTATTAGGTCCCCTTTGTCCACTTTATCAATCAGGGAATCCTGATACCTGTACTCTCTGACATCCTGCCACTCCTCTTGGCCTCCACCCTCTTCTGTACATTGACTGGCATCATTGAATGTGCACAGTAAAGAATTCAGGAAAAAGACTTGTTTTCTTCTCCTTTCCGTAGAAAACAGAAAACAATAGAAAACAGTTCCAACATGCTGGTATATGATATAAAGACTTGACTATGAGGTAATCTTGATCTCAATAATGTTTAATATTTTTTATTAGAATATTTTCTAGAAATTACTCTAATGATCATAATTAGCAATGAGGTCCAGTATCTTTTTTCTGTCTAGAAATAGTAGGTTTAACATGTATTTTATTTTACAAAATAAACATTGCATGTATTTTACGAAAACAAACCATAAGTTATGTGGAAAGATTATCTTGGTGGACTTCCTGAAAATATTGTGCCCCCTATCTAACATACTGATGAATTTCATTTTTAATTCATTAAAAAGACTGTGTAAAAAGCTGGGGGAGGGGGCAAGATGGCTGACTAGAGACATCTGTTTCCAGATTGTCCCACATAAAGAAAAAGTCCAGGAGAGAAAGCGTAGCCCAGGAGAAATATTAAGGGAAAGGTGCTAGAACTTACCCTTACTGGAGATCCCCAGGAAGAAGTTGCGGAGCAGAATAAGGAGCAAGATTTGGCACAGATCACTCTCTGAGGGATTAAGGGTCCAGAGGAAGGGTAATTAGGTGTGTTAACCTTTCTTCCACTAACTTTGATAGTTTGCAAGCTGCAGAACTGTCAGAGAGCCCTTCACAGGCAAATCCAGGTGCTTCTGCTGTCAGTATATTGAGAACTTCTGGGAGCAATGAACTAGGCTGCAGCCCCATGTAGGGTCAATTCCCTGTGCCAAAGACACCAGCTAAAATGTCAACTTTACACATACCAGGTGCTTCTGCCCTGCCAGGAAGGTCACTGCCCCTTAGTCTTCCTATCACAGGATCCCAGAACAATATTCCCCAGCACCTGTGTGGACTGGGACAAGCACAGAGGAACAGGAAGACGTAAGAGAGCTGCTGTGTCCCCAGAGCTCTGATCCAAATGGGATCAGAATTAAAACTAAAATAGGTAGCTTTACTAAGTGCTGAAGATGTGGAGAAAGTTTCTTAAACTGCTGATGGAAGGTAAAATGGCGCGAAGAGTTTGGAAACCATGTTGGAAGTTTCTTTAAAAATCAAATGTCTTTACTACACGATCCAGCCATTCTGTTCCTCAGCAATTACCCAGGGTATATAAAAGCACATTTGTACAAAGAATTCTAGGTGGATATTCATAGCAATGTTCTTTGTAATTGCCCCAAAGGAAAACAACAAAGGTTCATCATCAAGTGAACAAATAAACACACACAAATATGTAAACTGATATATTTAAGCAAGTACTATACTTCAACAAAAATACTGAACTATTATAACATGCACGTTTGAATCTCAAATAATTACGGGGGTGATAGAAGCCAGATGGAAAGAGAATACATGCTGTTTGATTATATTTATATAAAATTCTAATATAAAATCCTAATCCATCCTATGGAAAACTGGCCAATGATTGCCTGGGGCCAAGGGTGGAGTGGACTGGAGATAGAAAGGGAGGAATACTTAGTGGGAAGAGTTTGCAGGTGATGAATGTGATCTATTCATTATCATATCTCTCAAGTATCTCCATACTGACATTTTAAATATGTGCCATTTATCGTCTGTGAATTGCATTCCAATAAAGCCAATAAAAAATCCGAAAGTGAAGGCAACCTAGATGTCTCAGTTTGTAAGCAAGATGCCTCCCCATGATCTTGAGTGAATTACGAGCTGTTAAACTATTTACTGCCTACAGTAAAAAAACATTTTTGTTGCAGGCAAATAAGCTTTGTGCATATGATGTTTTGACTATCCATGGACTGTTTTATGATGTTATACAAAATTTTAAAATTGCCAGTGGGCTGTGGATAGAAACACTTAAAATAGACCCTCATTTGTTTGACTGAAATCTCTAGTGAATGGGGACAGCGGCCAAGTGCATTAGAGTACTTTATTCTAATGGCTATTATACTTTAGAGGTGAGTGAGGGGCACCTTTAGAGAGTTATGAGACCATGTAGAATTATTTTGCTTTAAAGTTTCCATCTAATGAATGAAATTTATTATGCCAAGGAGACATTTGAAATTGGTCATTTCTATACTCTGGACATAACTTGAAAATCCATGAGATTTTTTTTTTTTTTTAGTTTGTAGAGAGAGTTAACTAACTACATCCTTTAGCATGTATCTTATTCTTACTACATTCTAATTGCAAAAAAAGTGTATATGCTCTTTTAATTCCCAATTTAAAACTATATGCACCTGCATAATGTCTTTCCTATGACTGAATGTCAGTACATACGTTTAATTTAAAATTATTTACAGTTCAATAATACTGTTTTAAGACCAATGGGTTTTCTCTGAAGCATAATATTTCCAGGGTTTGAATTTTATAGAATAGTCTTGACAAATATTGTCTCTAAAAATGTCAGATTCTCAGTTATGCACTACCAGAAACACTGGGGTGAAAGCTCATACATATATTTAGATGTTCGGTGCTCTTAGGAAGGGAGAAGAAAAGTAGACACCACTTAGCATATTTCTGCCCCTTTGAAGTTTCCAGCATATACAGCACACATATTTTTTCTTTCAATTTTTACCATCACTGTACTTTAATACTTATATATGAAAAGTTTCTTCTAAACCTTAATAAGTTATATTAGACACAAAATAAATTTTAAGGAAAGAAAATAATATTGTTTATTTTACACGTGTTTTCTGAAGTGGACCTAAGTTCCAGGTATAAAAAGTTGTTTCTCTAATTATTTTATTTATATCAAATAGTCACTATTCTGAATGCTCTTCACACTGCCTACATGTGTCTTCTTCTGAGTATGAACTTTTCTTATGTCTATTATGATGTGATAGTGAAATCATGTGGAGACTCACAGATCACTGTTCCTCCCCATGTTGAGCTGCCTGTGAGCTGTTCTCTGTGTCCATGGCAGGGTTTTGACGAGCATCAAATCACTTCCACTAAAAAGCAAGATGCTTTCTGATCTCTATGCCTGATGTTTTTCCCTTAATGTAAGTCTGTTATAATTGAAAATATGGTTAATAGTGTTTCAATTTACTTATTATTGTGTTTTAAAAATTGAGTACTATTTGGTTCTATCGTCTAGAAATGTACTGTTGCCTCTGAAACATTATGTGCTTAGTAGTCAATTTTAAATGCAGGAAGGAATTGTGTGAGTGCTTATGACTAAAAAAGTCAGAGACACCCCCCCCCACCCCAGTGGGAATTCCGTCACTAAGCAAAGCAAGGGCAGCCAAATATCTTATCAAGATAATAGAGAAGAACATTTATCAACTCATAGTTACATTTTTAAAAAATGGAACAAAATTCTCAGAACACAAAGGACGCAGTGATATCTACTCTGAAGTTGCGATTTAGCTTATTTGAATGAAGCAGGTACATTTTTGTACCTCAAAACTTACTAGATATAAGTTAAAAGATTTATTTGGTTATCATAAAGATGTTCTCTAGTTCCCGCATACTCCCATTTTTAATAAGAAAATTCTCTCTGCTATATAAGTGTACATTACCATTTCGTTTAATATTCTATTACTGTGAGTCAGGCAAAAAGAATTCAAACTCTAGAATCCTACACAGTCTAACTACCCGGAGTTACCCTATGCAAGGTTCAAAGGAATTTTAATTGGTCAATCTTAGTGAAATTAGTTCTAATTAAAATTTTTATCTGGGAGAGCTTTAATAAATGAACTATTTTCAGGGAGCTTCCATGTTATATATCCACTTTCATTTCATTTCATAGATTTTTATTTTTTCAGATCATCTCCTGATTTTCAAAATCATTCAGTCATTTTCTTATTTTTAAATGTCACTCTCTTGGAGAAAATTTTTATTACCATGAAAACGTGGCCAAAAAGTGTTTTTATGTTAAAATTTGGCACCAAATTGATAGTGCTATAAAAGGATGTCCCTTTCACGTTACTCTATGAAGCCTGCCTCTGATAGATTCAGTATAATTTTAAGTCATTTTATGATGTTTACTTTCCATCATTCTAAATGCTTATAACCTGATGTAAACTGTGATCTGGCCACAGATTTATGGGTGATACTTTTAAATACATTTTCCATTTCTCTGAATAATAGTTTACTTGGCTTTGTGATGTATCAAGTTACGTCATTAAAATGTAGATGTGATGTTACATGTCAGGGCAACTCATTGCACTTATCAAAGTCTCTACATTGATAGAAAGACACACTTCACTTTTTTTAAGCATCAAACACCCTCAAATTCTGTTCTGAACTACAAAATTGCAAATGAAACATAATACTTAAGAAATTTGAGAGTTTGATAAGTCAATAGCAATATGATCTTCACAGCATACAAAAACAGGACTGAGGTTGATGATAAATTTCTAGTCCAACCATTCCACTAATAACTAAACTCCATACCATCCGCACTAAGCCATCTGAGATAGGTCTGATGTGATGTCTTCCAGCTTTGAAGTCAGCGCATCTTTGAGCAATCATTTCATCTCAGGACACCCTTACTTTAGCTACTAGCCTGGCTCTAACCCGGTGTCAGAAAAATCAAATAAAAATGTGCTTCCTCCTTAACATGAAAGTCCTTCAAATATTTGAAAAGCAGATTTTCTTCACTCTAGTGAAATATGCCAGCATATTTTGTTCTTATTGCAAATTTGCTATATTTGAAACTCTTTCCAAAGAAGCTTTCTTTTCCTTTGAAAGTAACCCAAATAGTCTAGATGTCTTTAAACGTATTAAAGCTGTGTTCTCTATGTGGAGTCTAACCAACACCAACACAACTGAAGGTAGACGATTGCCTCTCCTAATACTAATGCCATACCCATACTTCTGTTATCACAGAATGATTAAGTTCACGTCCAGACTTTGTATTGACCAATTATTCTGTCCAGTAAAACACCTATGTGTCTTTCACATGGGCTGTCAAAAGCCCACATATCTTACATCGTAAAATTATGTGCTTGGTGTTAGAAATGTAAGTAGGGAAATAAACAGTTTTGTATTTATGAAGTTCAGTTAGCAGCAAAACTGTGGATTTATGCACTTAAAACTAATATGTGAATTAATTCTTAGGCACAGAGAATTGGCTCAATATTAATAATATAGACTCTAAGGCAACTACATGGATCTCTCGATTTAGCTGCATCAGTAAAAGGAGGATTTATTATCTATTTTTAAAACATGTCTCCTGGATTAAAAGAGATAATTCTTATTAAAGTCTTTTATATAATGACGGGCACAGTGAGCACTAAAAGGAAGATGATGGCAATGATTAGGTTGGGGGGAGCCAAGGATCTCACACACATCATCTTTATACTACATTAGAAGCTGAATTATAGCACTAAAATCTATACTGTCATAACACAGGATAAATCAAACTTTGTACACTAGTTTCAAGAGCTAGAATCTAGCAAGAAATAGGCATAAAAACACAAGTGAAAAAACATGAAAGATATATGCAATCCATATTTTAACAAACATCAAATGTTGATGAGATTGCATCCATGTTTACCAGCAGAAATTAGAGTGGCCTCAACAGAGGATACTGGGTTTACAGTCAAAAGAAAACATTAATGAAAGAGTTTCAGGCAAACCAGTAAATGTGCCAGTAAGAGTAATGAATAACTCTTTCCAGGTGTTACAGATCAGTAACCTATTTTTTTTTTTTTCAGGAGAAAACAGTACATGCTTTCAATATCTTCCTTGCAACTACTCAAGTTGGTGCAGTGATGTGAAAGCAGCCAGTGGCCAGGTGTTGTGGCAGGTGCCTGTGGTCCCAGCTACTTGGGAGGCAGAGGCAGGAGACTCACTTGAGCCCAGGAATTGAAGGTTGCTGTGAGCTGTGATGCCATGGCACTCTACCCAGGGGGATAGCTTGAGGCTCCGTCTCAAAAAAAAAAAAAAAAGAAAGAAAGCAGCCAGGAACATTATGGAAATGAAGAGGCACCTCCCTGTTTTCATAAAACATAATTTATGGACACAGAAATGTTCATTTCAGATAATTTCTACATTTTAAGAAATGCCATTCTTTTAATATATCACAATCATTGAAAAATGGAAAAAGCATTCGTAGTGTAGGAGTCGTACAAAAGCAAGTATCAGGTTGTATTGTCACCTAGAGAAGGTGACAATAATCGTGCAGACCTGGGAGAAAGCGTGATGTTGTTTGGGATAAGGAGGAATGAAGCGTACAAACAAACAGAGGAAAAGAGAGGAGAGAAGTCTCAAAAGACATCCACAAGGGGCTTGGAAATCATGGACATGGCCTTAAATTTTGATCCTACATACCAAAGGAAATTATTTGAATAAGCAGAGACATTCAACATCCATATTAATTTCATATGCATATTCTTATATTTGAGAGCTTAGTGTGACTGAAGTAGGAGAACCCATGATATTGCGTAAGCATGTTCCTGATGGCAGAAAAAGCTATAAGGGGAAAAATTCAGTTGAGAAAAGATTAAGAATATCATGTAGGAAAACAGAAATTAGACTGTGAATAATAGATTATCATGGGGGGTATCAAGCAGCAAAATATTTTGGGATATTAACGTAGAATCTTAAAACCAAGGATTTAGAGAAAAATAAAAGTTCCTTGTTTTTTGAAATAGGAAAGATGGTAGTTATATTCTGAAATATAAAATACAAGAAGGTTTTCTTCATTGGTTTTGTGCTGTTATAACAGAATACCACAGCCTGGGTAATTTATAAAGAACAGAGGTTATTTTTATAATTTGAAGACTGCAAGGCATAAGATAGAAGAAGTGGCATCTGATAAGTGTCTTCTTGTGAGTCCTCACGTGACAGGAGGCAGAAAGAAGCGAACTCACTTTTTCAAGTCCTTTTATTTTTTTAAATATTTTTATTAATTTTTATTAAATCATAACTTTGTACATTGATGCATTTATGGGGTTCAGGGTACTGCTTCGATATACAATATGAAATACTTACATTGAACTAAGTAACACATACATCCATCACAATTATATTTATTTCTTAAAGTTTTGAAATGTACCATTGCATCATGCACAATAGGTGAGGTCTGCCCAAATATCCTCGCTCTGCTCATATTCCCCTTCCCCTCCTCTCTTTCTCCTCTTCCCTTCTACTTTTTGGACGATAGTTTTGTTTTGCCATTCATATGAGTGTGTAGGTGATTATATTTTGATTTCATAGTAGTACTGAGTACATGGGATACTTTTTTTCCCCATTATTGATACTAAGAAGAATATGTTCCAGCTCCATTCAGGTAAACAAAAAAGATGCGAAGTCTCCATCTTTTTTTATTGCTGCATAGAATCTCATGGTATACATATACCACAATTTGTTAATCCATTCATGGGTCGATGGGCACTTGGGCTGTTTCCATGTCTTGGCTATTATGAATTGGCTGCAATAAATATTCTGGTGCAAATGTCTTTGTTGTAAAATAATTTTTGATCATCTGGGTATATACCTAGTGGAGGATTTGCAGGATTGAATGGTAGGTCTACTTTTAGTTCCTTGAGTGTTCTCCAAACTCCTTTCCAAAAAGGTGGTATTAGCTTGCATTCCCACCAGCAGTGTAGAAGTATTTCCTTCTCTCCACATCCACACCAACATCTGTAGTTTTGGATTTTATGATGTGGGCTAATCTCACTGGAGTTAGATGATATCTCAAAGTGGTTTTGATTTCCATTTCTCTGATGATTAAAGATGATGAGCATTTTTTTCATGTGTTTGCAGGCCATGCACCTGTCTTCATCAGAGAAGTTTCTGTTCAAATCTCTTGCCCACATGGATATGGGGTTATTTATTGTTTTCTTATTGGTTAGTTTGAGTTCTCTGTAGATTCTAGTTATCAGACCTTTGTCAGAAGCATAACCTGCAAAAATCTTCTCCCATTCTGAAGGTTGTCTGTTTGCTTTACTTACTGTGCTCTTAACTGTGTAAAAGCTTTTTAGTTTGATCAGATCCCAGTAACGTAATTTGGTGTTGCTTCAATTGCCTGGAGGATCCTCCTCATAAAATATTCTCCCAGGCCAATTTCTTCAAGTGTTTTCCCTGAACTCTCTTCTAGTATTTTTATAGTTTCATGTCTTAAGTTTAAATCTTTAATCCAGTGAGAGTCTATCTTAGCTAATGTGAAAGGTTGGGGTCCAGCTTCAGTCTTCTACAGGTTGCAAACCAGTTAACCCAGCACTATTTGTTAAATCGGGAGTCTTTCCCCCACTGAATATTTTTGATAGGCTTGTTAAAGATCAAAATATGATAAGTAGCTGGTTTCATCTCTGGTTCTCTATTCTGTTCCATAAATCTGCTGGTTGGTTTTTGTGCCAGTACCATGCTGTTTCGATCACTATAGATTTATAGTATAGCCTGAAGTCTGATAATGTGATACATCCTGATTTGTTCTTACTTCTGAGTAATGTATTTGCTACTCAAGGTTTTTTCTGATTCCATATATAATGAAGTACTATAGTTTCAAGTTCTTTAAAGTACGACAACGGTGCTTTAATAGAGATTGAATTAAATCTGTAGATTACTTTGGGTAATATGGACATTTTAACAATGTTGACTCTTTCCAGACATGAGCATGGTATGTTTTTCCATTTGTTAACATCTTCAGCTATTTCTTTTCTCAGAGTTTCATAGTTCTCTTTACAGAGATCTTTCACATCCATTGTTAGGTAAATTCCCAGATATTTCATCTTCTTTGGCACTACTGTAAAAGGAATAGAGTCCTTGAGTATATTTGCAGCTTGACTATTGATGGCATATATAAAAGCTACTGACTTATAAGTATTGATTTTGTATCTTGAGATGCTTCTGTATTCCTGATAACTTCCAAGAGTTTTGAAGTTGAGTCCCTGGGATTTTTCAGGTGCAGGATCATATAATCAGTGAAGAGTGAGAGTTTGATCTCCTCTGACCTTATTTGGATACCCTTGTTTGCCTACTCATGCCTGATTGTGATGGCTAAGACTTCCATTACAATGTTGAATAGCAGTGTAGACAGTGGGCATCCTTGCCTTGTTCCTGATCTGAGTGGAAATGTTTTCAACTTTACACCCTTCAGTATGATATTGGCTGTGGGTTTACTGTAGATGGCCTCTATCAGTTTAAGAAATGTCCCTTCTATGTCTATTTTCTTAAGTGTTTTGATGATGAAAGGCTGCTGGATATTATCAAAGATTTTTTTCTGCGTCAATTGAGAGTATCATATGGTCTTTGTTTTTTATTTTATTGATGTGATGTATTATATTTATAGATTTGCATATGTTGAACCAACCCTATAAGCCTGGAATGAAACCAACTTGATCATGGTATATAATTTTTTTGATGTGTTGCTGAATTCTGTTTGCTAAGATCTTATTGAATATTTTTGCATTGATATTCATTAATGGGGGCAGTGCCTGTGGCTCAAGGAGTAGGGTGCTGGCCCCAAATACCAGAGGTGGTGGGCTCAAACCCGGCCCCAGTCAAAACCTGTAAAAAATAAACAAACAAATGGATATTCATTAATGATATTAGTGTACAATTTTCTTTCTTTGTTGGATCCTTTCCTGGTTTGGGTATCAGGGTGATATTTCCTTCATAGAATGTGTTGGAAGTATTCCTTCTTTTTCTATGCTTTGGAAAATGTTGCATAAGATAGGTACCAGATCCTCTTGAAAGGTTTGATAGAATCTAGATGTGAAGCCATTTGGTCCCAGACTTTTCTTTTTCGGTAGATTTCGTATTGTTGATGCTATTTCAGTGATTGATATAGGTCTATTCAAGATTTCTAATTCTTTCTGGTTGAGTATAGGAAGGTGGCATGCTTCCAGGTATTGGTCCATTTCCTTCAGATTTTCATATTTCTGAGAATGGAGATTTTTGTAGTAATAATAGAGGTTTTTTTTAAATTTCTGAAGTGTCTGTTCTTATTTCTCCCTTATTGTTTCTGATAGATGATATTAGAGATTTTACTTTTCTTTTTCTGTTTAGGTTGACCAAAGGTTTATCAATTTTTTTAATCTTTCCAAAAAACAACTTTTGGTTTCATTGATCTCCTGAATAATTCTTTTTTTTTCAATTTCATCTAATTCTGCCCTAATTTTGGTTATTTCTTTTCTTCTGCTGGGTTTCGGGTTGTAATATTCTTCATTTTCCAGTTGCTTGAGATGATCGATTAAGTTGTTAGCTTCTGCTCTTTTTGTTTTCTTGATGAAGGCTTCCAATGCTATAAATTTCCCTCTTAGGACCGCCTTTGCAGTATCCCCCAGGTTTTGATAATTAGTGTTTTAATTATCATTTTGTTCCAAAAATTTGGTGATTTCCTTCTTAATCTTATCTTTGACTTAGCTATCATTCAGCCTAAGATTATTTAGTTTCCATGACTTCCTTTGAGTATGAAAATTCCTATTGCTGTTGAGCTCGACTTTTATTCTATGGTGGTTTGAGAAGATAAAAGGAATAATTTCTATACTTTTAAATTTGCTGAGGTTAGACAGAGGACCACACCCCACCCTCAGTCTTGGTTTACACCCAGCAAGCCACTGCTCAAGGGTTCTGTTGCAATCAAGGGACCACGCTCTTGCTCTCAGGTCTCAGTCTACACCTAGCAGGGGCTGGGGACCAGCCCTGTCTGTCAAACTCAGTCAACATGGAGCAACCATTCTCACACTGTGAGAGCAACTACTCTCAGACCATAAGAACCGGGGTTCTGCACCCCATCCCACCAGACACAGCCTGAACTGAGGGTCAACACCACCACTGTCTGGGCATAGTCATAACCAGGGACTGCTCCTACTCCCACTGAGTATCCCTTTCTTCCCCATTAGTCACAGATTCCTTCCTGATGGTTGGTGGTCCACGCTATGCCCAGATATCTCAGGTCAAGACCAAATACAGTGCTCTTCAGGGAGCAGACTTCAGACCGCCATGCGAGGGGGAAAGGGTAGATTGGGAGTTTGGACTTGTGGGGGAAAATATCTGTTCCATTTTATGCCTGGTGGAGAGGTGTATAGGTTTATAAGTGGGATATCCCTGGAGAAAGAGACCTGGAGTTTAGCAGCTCTCTCCAGTGAGGTAAAATGAGAGGTCTTTTGTTCCCTGCTCATTCGCAGATAGCCTGCGGCAGGTCTCCTGATTGGGGGAGAGGTCTCCTGTCCTCTAGTCAATAAGCTTTGTACCTGTAATTTGTTTTCTGGAATGTTCTTTCTTGGAGTTATAGCTTGCTGAACTTCTTTCTTGGCTCATCTCCCCACCTTTGGCTTCATAGAGTCCAATTCCATCCAGTTTTTCTTCCTCTGCTCAGGAGCCTCTGCCAAGTGTTGCTACCAGTCAGCCATCTTCCAAGAATCATCTCTTTCAAGTCCTTTTAATAGCAGCTTTAATCTATTCATGTGAACAGGGGTCTCATGACCTAATCATCTCCCATTTGGTCCCAAATGCCAGCACATTGCATTGGTGATTAAGTTTCCAACAGAAGAATTTTGGAGGACATAGTTAAACCAAAGCAGAAGATACATGCAAATTGGAAGAAGTAGAAAATTAGAGTATGTTTTACACTAAAGACTTTAAAGTGTCTGAAACCCAAGTGAGGACATTGTGAATGAGAGATATTTGAGGAAAACCTCCAATGCATTAGAGTCTAAGACACAAATAGTAATAAAATTGCCCAGATAGAGTGTGCAGAATAAGGAAAGACCTATGTCTGATCCTTTTGAAAGGCCAGTGACTGTGGAATATTTTGATGTATGCAATTGCATGCTGAAAGAAAGAAGCCAATAAGTATATTGAAGTACATTCAATTGAGCTAAATTTTCAGGGAGATCATAGAGGTAGCTGGATTTGGAAAATATATTTTTTTTGTTTGTTTGTTTGACATTTACATGAAGAAGGCACCTTAAGATTTTGGTACAGGTAAATGTGTGAGTGGAGGCAGAGGAATTTGAATGAATTCCACCTGAAAGATTAGATTTTCCTGTAAAAAGCAAAGCACAATGATATAGTAAGTGTGAAGATAAAAAATTAAAATTATAAACTTTAGTATTACAAAGTGAAAGAGTTATAAGATTAACAGTATAAAGAACTTTTCAGAAACAATGTTGAAGGCTCAGGGACGGGCACAACCCATCTATCTATATACACATACATGAATATGCACACCATGTATACAGATACACCTATGCATTCATACACACACAGGGCTGTCTGGACACTGTCCAGCCACATGGGTCTCTATTTTTATATTATATGCCTGGATACTTTCTGGACAGTGCTCTCTCTCTCTCTCTTCATATATATATGTTTTACACACACACACACACACACATACACACACATATAGATCTATGATAACAAAACTATCTGGATAGCATTTACATATTTGGTTATGATATTAAATAAAACAAAGTCTATATATGAGTGTAAGTGTCTAAGGTATTTCTTGAAACAAAATTAAAACTAGATGTTGAGATCTTATGGCACATGACAAAGTAGTCTAGAAGTTTAAAAAAAAATATTTTGGGTGGACAGAACCACAGGGGCAAGACATGTTAATCTGATCATACCATCTGTGGTCTTCTCTTCAATAATGCCCAGCTCTCCCTCTACATCTTCTTATATATTAGTCATTATCTCTTTGGCTTTTGATGAGTTTCTTGCTATTACCTGAAATCTATCCCTTCCTACCTCTATCCAAAAGACATCCAACCTTAAACATACAATCATCCCCTCTGCATAACATTTTCCTTATATATTTTGACATTGATATGAGCCTTTCTTTGAAATGCTGTTGCATATAAAATCAATACTTATATTTTAATTCTTAATTGTTCTCATTTCTTTCATGACTGCTAGTTTTGTGGCATAATTCATTGCCCAAATATTTTACATTTTTCAGGGTTCCTTGGAAATAAGTGTCACATGTGTACAAAATAATAAATTATTAATTTTATATAATGGACCCACCCAATATAAATAACTCTTTTCTGGTGTTACAGATCAGTAAACTATTTTTTTCATGAGAAAAAAGTAATTTATTTCATTTACTTTTTAATATAAAGTTTCCAGAACAAATATCTTCATTGCAACTACTCAACTTGCTATGGTGGTGTGAAAGGAGCCAGGGACATAATGGAAATGAAGAGGCACTGCTCTGTTTTCATAAAACATAATTTACGGACACAGAAATGCTCATTTCAGATAATTTCTACATGTCAAGAAATGTCATTTTTCTTCTAATATTTTACAATCATTGAAAAATGTAAAAAGCATTCTTAGGATAGGAGTCATATAAAATCAAGTGTCAGGTTGTATTTTCCCAGTGTGCCACAGTTCAGTGATTTCCACTATAGAATTAAAATCACTAATATACAAAAGTTGAAGTCTTTGAAGTATTAAATTATTACATGCATTTGAAATCCACCTTTTATTTCAAATTTTAAAGATAGAAAGAGGCTTGAAGGATTTTCAGTCTTTGCTTTACGAAGCAGTGTAGCCTATGTCTTCAAATGCATAAGTCTTGAAGGATTTTTGGTGAGTTTTACCAGTGATAAGGCCTGGGACATGTCATGTGATACCTCAAAACCTCAAATTCCTTAACTGTGTCATAAGAACTGGCTGTTTCCTATAAGGTTCCTATGAACATTAAATAAGCCACTAATGTATCATTTTGCTTAGAATAGTGCCTGGCAAATAGTAAAAATCTAAAATATTGTATTTTCAAAGTCTTGATACTATTCACATTTTTAGGCAATTCCAAGAGAATTGTTTAGCATTAAATATCTTCCATCATCCATTTAATTATAGGACTAATACTTTTTTAAAAAGTGTATCAACACTTTCTCTTAATGAGAAGGAATTTTGTACTTATCTTCATTTTTAATTATCACTTAAAACTATCATTAAACTATGTATATTAATAGTATATATGTTATATTTATACAAGGGACTTCAAAAAGTTCACAAAAATGGAATTAAAACATAAAAATATAAACTTTACTTTTGAACATAAGATTTATCAAATTCAAGACACTTTTTTTGTAAGCAAGGACACCAGCTATTTAGTCTATCCATGCCTAAAGAACTGGGGATCCTGGAAATTTAACCATATCAATGTGATAATACATTATTAACTGAGGAAAATTGGCTGCCCTTCAGAGATTCTTTAAGATTAGGAAATAAGAAGAAGTCAGAATGAGCCAAGTCAGGACTGAAAGGTAGATGTCTAATGGCTTCCCATCAAATACCTGGCAAAGTTGCCCTTGTTTGATGAGAGGAATAAGTAGGAGCATTGTCCTGGCAAAGTATTCTAGTTGGTAAAGCTTTCCAGGGTCATCTTCTGCTAAAGCTTTGGCAAACTTTCTTAGAACACTCTCATAATAAAGAGATATTATCATTCTTTGGCTCTTCCCAAGGTCGACAATCAAAATGCTTTGAATATCCAAAGAAACTGTCATCAAGATCTTTGCTTTTTTGCCTTTTTGCTTTGACTGGACCTTTTCCACTTACTGGTAGTCATTACTTTGATTGTGCTTTGACTTCAGGATCACACTGGAAAAGCCATATTTCATCTCTTGTTACAATTCTTTGAACAAATGCTTCAGGATCTTGATCTCACTTGTTTCAATTTCTATTGAAAGGTCTGCTTTTGTCTGCAGCTGATCTGAGAACAAAGGTTTTGGTACCTACCAAGTGGAAAGTTTGGTCAAGTTTAATTTTTCACTCAGAATTGTGTAAGCTGAACCAGTTGAGACGTCTATTGTGGTGGCTTTTGTTTCTGCTGTTAGCTTAGGCAAAGGACCTCATTTCAAAGGAGACTTACTTTCCAGTATAATTTTTAGGGCAGCCTGGGGTGGGTTGGTCTTCCTTTTTTGAAAAAACATTTGGTTTTGTTTTAAAACTCTACTCTGCCATTGTAGTACTAGTGTTCATTACAACCAAGTTCAATTTGTAGTGTAATTACACTGTCTATTGTTCAAAAAGAAAGGAAACAGTACTTACCGGATTTGACGTGGCTTTCATAATGGAGTTTGATCTCTGCCAGGTCAAGAGACGGACAAAAACATGTCCTTTTATTCTAAAGTTAATTTTTCATCTCAGATTGCTAGACTAACAGTTTAGGAAAGAAAATTATTAATAAAGCTAGAAATTGAAAGTCATTTAAGAATAATATTTTAATGGAAGAAAAGATGTGATTGATTTCAAATGGAAATGTTCACATGTCTCTACACAAATGGAGGTGTATCTGTTTCCTTTTGGAATTCACAGGATCCCAGGTTTAAATGGGCCAGTCTCTGCCTGGTGTCTTAAGAGAGTTCACACATCCCTCTTTTTGTGTAGGGAGATGGAGAGTGTGATTTTGAAGAAATTGTAGTCTGTTCTGGGCAGCGCCTATGGCTCAGTGAGTAGGGCACTGGCACCATATACCGAGGGTGGTGAGTTCAAACCCGGCTGGGGCCACACTGCAACAAAAAGTAGCCAGGTGTTGTGGTAGGTACCTGTGTTACCAGCTACTTGGGAGGCTAATCACCGAAGCCCAAGAGCTGGAGGTTGCTGTGAGCTGTTATGATACAGCACTCTACTGAGGGAAACAAAGTGAGACTCTGTTTCTAAAAAAAAAAAAAAAAAAAAAGGAAAAAAGAAAGAAATTGTAGGCCACTCATAGTTTTTGCATTTACACAATATTTGCTTCTCTCATGTGACTAACACTTTTTCTTTTGTAATCTGGATGATCTGCTTTGCAGTCTGACATGTGATTTTTCAACAGGATCTGAATGGTAAGTAAATTTATGTGGAGTGTGGCATTTTCTTGAACTTATGAGAAATTCAGTAATAATTGAAGTTGTAGAAAATTCCAGCTTTAGAGCAATTCCTCAAAGGCCAGAATTCTGCCTCAGGGTAACCTGGTGGTTTGAATCACAGGGTCCAGATACTTGATTTGGACCCAGAAACATGAAATCTCATGTATTTTCATCATAGGTAGACAGTGTTTCACCCACTGGTAGAACTAGTTGTATCAACTCGAACACTGCTGTATTATATTCAAACTGTACAACCAGAGTCTGCTGCATCAGGGAACTCCTTTTCAGACAGCATTCTGGCATTGAAGACCAGAGCAAAAGTCACTGAGACACCTTGTGTCTTTTTGTACTGGCCAAACATACAGATGCTATAACTGATGTCCTCCTTGTCTTTCAGCACCCTTCCTGGGCGAGTTACAGAGGGGATCTGCAGTGTCAGTGAGCATTGCAGTGCCTTCCCCTTCCGCATCCGCATGGGACCCCAGCCACAGCCTGAGTGGGACAGAGAGATGCAGTGTGGGGTGGGATGGGGAGGAGACAAGATGGTGGAGGGGTGCTAGGGTGGTGGCGGTGGCAGCTGAGGCCCCGGAGCCTACATTAGTTTGCTTCTTAATCAAATATTTAATTGTGATAAAATGCAAACTATATTTGCCTTAAGTGGACTCTAAAAAATATTGCTTGATTTTAT
Organism: Galagoides demidoff; assembly: GCA_963574575.1. NCBI lineage: Eukaryota > Metazoa > Chordata > Mammalia > Primates > Galagidae > Galagoides > Galagoides demidoff. Next base: position 14,740 of record CAUYQV010044040.1, on the reverse strand, counting down.
CTTGAGACACATTGCTCATTGTACAGAAAAGTCATAAATTTAGCTAATACATTTGGTTGGAAAAGTGGGGCTCCCCCTTCTCTGGTTGAAGAAATGGGAAGGGTGATAATGTAAAGCCTGACATTAAATTGAAACCATGATTTTTAAATGATGCATTATTAAAGGTTTGTTTCCTATTAAAAGTTAATAATACTGTGTATAAAGACTAAATTAACTCTGTAAAATCTCTTTTAAGTTATTCTAATTAATTAAAGCTATCTATAGGAAAGGAGCTTCCTCAACTTCTTTTCATTGGTAAGTGTTAGGCAGACAGATAAGTAAATTGAATTTTTTGAATATACCACACTTATGAAGTTAGAGATAAGTAGTTGATAAAGTTACCTTTGTAATGGGTAATGTCAATGTATATACTGTAGTTTTTATAATCTTATGTCTGAAAAACACATAACACTTCATTAAAAATATTTAAATCTGGAGGCAGCGCCTGTCGCTCAAAAGAGTAGGACGCTGGCCCCATATGCCAGAGGTGGCGGGTTTAAACCCAGCCCTTACCAGACACTGCAAAAAAGAAAAAAAAAGAAAAAGAAAAATATTTAAATCTGTAAAAGTGAAAGAAAAACAAAGCAGTTACAAGAGGTATCATATTGTGTTTAATGTGATACTGAGCTCTGTCACTGACTATATCTACCAATGAATTATGAAACGTTAGAAATAGTGTCAAGAAACTTGGCATATAAAAATTTTGATATAAATTATTCAAAACATAAACATAAATGATGTTTATTCAGTGATGACAAAATATACAAACCAGGAAGTATCTGATACAGTAATCTTAAATTCAAGAAGTGAGGAAAAAATATGGTCAAGTCTGTAGCTGATTCTGTATAAATAAATCATATTTCTATGAATAATTGTATAGGCAGATCAATTCATGTAGCATAAAATATAATGTGGCAGTTTGATGGGTTTGTATCTATTTTATAAAACATTCTTCTGGCGAGATACATGCAGTTACCCACTTTTTAAATCATCTGTAATAACAGATGTATATATCTCTCTGAAGGAATGGATACAACCTCTGACTGCCTTATCTCAACATTGATGAACAAAGGTAAAAGGTGTCTAATAGTTACTAAATAGTCAAAACGATTATTGTACGAAAAACGAAATAGAGATAGTAAGAAAAAAACAACGGATCCTTCCTTTGGTAGCTGTTCAATGTCAGAATTAGGGAATTAGGACAAAAACTCAGACATCATGATTTCAAACCAGGTAAACTTCTATTTTAGAACATTTTGCTTAGGGCCAACAAATGTGTTATATATTCTAAATAAAAGTCCCAAAAATGTCTGCGTCACACTGTTAGAAAGTTTTAGGGAGACTAGGGGATGGGAGAGTTGGGAGAAGAAATGATTTCCACAGTAAAATCCATGGCAACTGCAAACCAACTATATGAAAGCACATACATTTTTATAGTAACAAATTTTAAAATTCACAAAAATTTGTTATACACTAACTAATGATTAATTTAAAGATTCTTTTACACTTTTTTCAGTGTTATATTGAAAGATAAATAAATCGATGCTATGTACATGACTCTCAACATGGCACTTTATTTTCATAGTTTCCACAAAATCATTGAAATAATCACTTTCAGTTCTTCCTCAATCAACACAAACATTAGTAGAGAAAGATCTAAAGATCCCTATAGTTAACCTGGATGACAGGATTCTGTTAGATCAATAGCTACTGAGAAGCGACTTTTCTTCATGTTTGTCTGTGTTTATTTGATTCAGTGTTAAGATTTAGTTCTAAACAGTTTACAGAGGGCCATTTTTTTTTTTTTACCAAATCAACGTTCAAGAACAAGTTGGAAATACTTTCATCTAAAGTAAAAATTCAGATTAAACTTCTCATAAAGATTCGTTAAAAATAGTTTATATATACATGAGCTATCCAGGATGAGGCAACATCCATTTGGTTACACGCCAAAAATCCTAAAAATGTTACATAATATGATTAAAAATCTTTTTCTGCCAGAAGATGAATGATAATGAGCCTCTGTAGCTTCACTTTAACTACTAGCTTCAACTCTTGTTCCATAATTATTGAAAAAAGTTCTTTGAAGAAAAAAAAAAGAACTTAAAGGCAGGCTTTGTTTTTTGTGAGTTTGACAAATGGAGACCATCTTAGTAACAGTTATTCTAAAAATTGCATTAAGTCCCAGGATTACAGGGAAGATGTGATTTCAAACCTCTTCTATAGAAGAACATAGATTAAGAACTGAAGAGGTTCTGATATTCACAAGTAGGAGATTGTATTATCAGATTTAGGCCAGCTGAGATCATGTTAAGCACTGCAGCTACTATTTGGAATAAAACAGGTGATCAAAGAGAACAAAGTCATATATGCTGTGTTCCTTTGGGTTTGGACCTCAAATTAAAAATTATTGAGGTTGCATAAGTCCCTCTGTTAAGGTGAATGAGAAAATAATGAAAAATATCTACATATTTATTTTTAGTTGATTTCAAGTTTTATAATTTCTATGTTGTGCTTATCTTATAATTTTCATAGCATAGCACTGTATTGTGCGTGTATATATATGTGCACACCCAATCACATGTAGACGCATCAGCTAAAACTTGTTTTTTAGATAGTGGTTTAGTTTTCAAACTTGTTCAGAGATGTCTGCCTTAGAAGTAAGATATGAAGCTTTTCCAAATTTAACAACTCTGGGGACTCAATTTAAAAGCTTCAAGAGCAGAATAGAAACATAGGAGAAACCTGCCTTAGTTGAGTGATAAATAAAGCCCAGGAAATAGGACCCAGCACACAACAGTGCCATGGCAGAGTTTAAGGGCCAAAAGGTAAACAGTATAGATGAATTTTTACTAAGCAAAAAAGGATATTCATGTCATAGAAAGATGCAGAGCTACAAAGAAACCAAAGAACAGAGGATATTCAGCAATGAAATAGAAAATTCTGAACCAACACTATAGAACAACAAGCTAGCCCTTGTTGTCTAACTGGAGCAAGTCCAAAGGAATCCTGACAGGCCTCTCTCACCCTTAATATTCTAAAAACATTCAAAAAAATACATATATGTTATTCATAAAATGAATATTATTCAAAAATACAACATGCTAGCAACAAGCATCCTGACAGGCCTCTCTCACCCTTAATATTTTTTTAATATTCTAAAAAAAATTCAAAAAATACATATATGCTATTCATAAAATACATATTATTCAAAAATACATATATGTTCTTGTATATGTATTAAAATAACATCTGCCCTGTAATATTGGGGCTTGAAGCAATTTTTAGAATAACTGTTACTAAGATAGTCTCCATTTGCCAAACCCATAACAAACAAATATATATTCAATATGTATTTAAAAAATACAGCATAGTGGCTAAGAACACTTTAAACAAAGAGACATGGCTCCAGATTTTAATTCTATATCTTACTAATCTGTTTACTCCCCAAATCTTTCAAAATATCTTAGCATTTCTGAGTTTCTGATGAAGATCTAGTATAATTATAGGTGTATTTTAGCTTATTTCACCATGTAATGCATGTATTCAATAGAGAGCAGCAGGGCATAGTAGTCATTTCATTAGAACATATACATCTATCTATGTAATATATATATTATTACACACATATATAAATATATATACACACACATATATAAAGATTTTTTTGCCTTTTGTCAGAAATGATCACAAAAGAAAATAAGAGAAAAAGAAAAAATATTTTGAAACATTTTGCTATCTACAACACAATGTTTGGGAAACTACTGAGCAAATTACATGATACTTTGCTTGTATAGTGGGTTAAATGTAGTCTTCTAAAATATATGTTCATGTTCTAAACCCTAAAACATGTGAATGTGACCTCATTTTGGAAAAAGGGAATTTTATTGATGCAATTAAATTAAGAATCTCCAGATGAGATCATCCTGGATCACCTACTAAATCCACGTATTGGATTAGAGTCGCTTGAAATTGGAATAAGCAAGGTCAGGAATTCTCCCTACCTTCTGCAATGAGAGTGCATGCTTGTCAGCAGGTTGATGTGGACTTCTAGCTCCCAGGACTGTGAGAGAATAAATTTCTAAGGTTTAAGCCACTAAGTTTGTAGCAATTTATAGAGAAGCCTTAGAAAAGTAACACAAGAGCTTTAAAGCAGAATACTAGTTAAATGAGAGCAGGGAGACATTGCAGTATTTATGAGGCACAGAATGTCTGCTCTGTTTCAAAATTATTAGGATGTATACGACCTTTAAAGATGAATACTCCCAGGAATTAGAAACATTCTTGAACTAGATAACTCTTGAAGAATTAGTTTTTCAAACTTATTTTTTTCTTTTGACTTTTGTTTTTTGGAGGGTTTTTACAAAATATCCCATTCTTAAAACACATACACATTCAACTTCTCAATTCAAGTAAAAATGTCTAATATAGATGTCTAAGGGTACTGAAGGCAGAGAGAAATTTTCCTTTAAACTCTTGGGTTCATGACCATGAGCCTGGGGATTAACTATTATAACAAATATGGATTGACAGCAGAAAAGATGTGCAATTTTTTTTTTTTATATTCACATGGACAGATAGGTGTTTACAGAAAGGACGTAAAACTCAAAGAAGTGCTTAAACTTGGGTTTTATGTATCATTTCAACAAAGGAAAGGGAGTTTGGGCTTCAGGGAACAATAAATTGTGAGGGAGAGAGGAGGAAAGTTATGGGGGAAACTAACTGAAGATAAGGATTATTTTATTTAGGTTTTCTTATGCAGACTTACCTTGTTACCAACTTTCCATCACTGGTTATAAGAGGTGCTCACTTCTCCCTGGTGAAAGAGAGACAATGGTAACTTTCAAGAGAGAATTTTGCCACCCTCCAAAGGGAAATTTTGCCCAGCTTTTAGGGAAAAAGGAAGAGGGTAAAAAACTCTTTTTGTATCTGGTGATTTTGAATTGCCTGCGGCTCAAAATAATCTTTGTGCCACAGTGATATATTGGGACATGAGATATTCTAAATCCATTCAATACTGAAAGACCATCTTACCCAGATTGTGTGGGCCAAGAATAAAATAATCAAGTCTGTAAACATGCATGTACTTGATACCACAGTTTACAAGATTGTTGTTCCCGGTTTTGATGGGAAAACCAAGTGTACAATGGCTTCTCAATTGTGCAAGGTTACAGCAATTTTTGAAGGTATAGTCAATATTCAAACTAGCACTTGTTTAAACAAAGCTTTTCTTGTGAATCACTCCACTGTTACCTTATAACCTAGCCTCACATTTACACAGCTCATTATGACACTAGAAGTAATGAACTTGGGGGAAAAGCCATTTACATTTTCATTGTGCTCTTATCATATTTAGTTTTCATTTATTGCCTTATGCACTCAACTATAATTTTTGTTGTTACAAGGTTTAAATGCCAGCAACCAGATAAGTGATAAACAAGTTGGCACAAGATTATCATTTCCTCTAGAAAGATATTCCTTAAAAATATTCCCTAGAAGTTTAGGCAGCAGATGGTATCTAATAAGTTAAACTCCAATCGCAGTCATGAGTGAGCGATGATTAAATTTTAAATCAAATCATGTTCTCAGAAGTATCTTGGTATCATATTTTACTTGTTAATTGCACTCTGAATGGTTCAAGTTTTAGAAGTAATCAATGTAATTCCTTATGTTTTTACATCAAGTAAGAAATGTTTATTTACAAGCTTGTACAGATAATCAACAAGGCAGAGAATTATAAAATTCTGTTTCCTATTTCATTTAACAACACAAAATATATTGAGCTCATGTATTGAGCGCTGAGGTGGGTTAAAGGATAAATGACACGTGGCAAAGTATGAAGACTTAGATTTAAAAAACTCTCAGAAAAAATAAGAATAGAGGAACTATTGCACAGTTTGGTAGGGAACATCTGCAAAAAAATCTAAAGTTGATGTCATACTTAATTGTGAGAAATTAGATACCATCTCTGAGACAGCAAGGCAATAATTTCCTATTGCACCACTTCTATTACACAGAATACTAAACATTCTCAGTAAATCAGTAAAAAAAATAGAATTAAAAGTACACAGAGTGGGAAAGAGACATAAAGTTTTACAAATGACTGGATTATCTATGTAGAAAATCCCAAAGAATTAACAAACTCCTAGAACTCATAAACAATTATGACAAGGCTGCAGGAACAAGGTTACATAAAAATCTATTGCTTCCTCACATGCAAGAAAAGAACAAATTGATATTTAAAAACAAACTTTTAAAAATAGCACTCAAAAACATACAAAAAGCTTTTGTATGAAACCAACCCAATATAAATGGGATGTGTATGTGGAAAAACAAAAGTCCAGTAAAGAAATTAAGGATATCTAATAAATTTTCATTGACTAGAAGACAATAATGTTATGATGTCCAGGGTTTCTCACTTGATCTATGCAATTCCATGAAATTCCAGTCAAAATCTTAGCAAATGACTCTTCTGGGATAAACTGATTATAAAGCGTGTGTATGTTTATACATACTCACATATATACTGCTCATATCATACATATAGTTACAGATATGTAATTCATATTGATAAGCTGTTTTCAAAATATGTGAAGGCAAATGATAGGAATAACCAAGGTAATACTGAATAAGAACAATGTTGGAAAACTAAATTTACCCAATTCCAAGACTTGCTATAAAGTTATAGTAATCAAGAAAGTGTGGTATTAGTAGAACAAATATGTACATCAATGGAACAGAATATAAAACCTCAAAATAGACTCACACAAATATTGAAAACTCAAGGGAGCAAGGGTAATTCACTGGAGAAAAGATAGCATTTTCAATTATTAGTATTAGAACAATTAGATGTCATAGGTTAAAAAAATGAATTTAAACAAAACCTTACACCATTCACAACATCATAACCTAGACTTGAATCAGCTCTGGCTGAGTTCAGAACATAGTGAGGTGCTATACTTTATCAACCTACTATGGCAAATTGAAGACAGCGTTATTTATAACCTTAATAATTTGTCATACATAGAATTTTACTAGTGCCCACCCTGGAGCATTTAGACCAGCCCAGCCAGAGAAATACTCCACCTTGAGTATTTCTGAGCTGCAGCTAGGTTTTATGAAAAATATAAGAGTTAAGATGTTATCACCAAGATCTCAAGTTATTTCTGATACCAAACACATGATGTCTCTTCTAATACCAATTCTTTGACAACAGCTGGATTCAGTTCTGACCCCAACCACAAAACAAGGGTGAGAGTGGTATGTGGAGCTTCCATATGCTCTTTGGGTACATTACCTTTCTAACATTTTTATGTATCCACAAAGCCAAAATCTCTAAACTTTGTAGTTTTTTTCTATGGAGGTTTTTTAAGTGGGCATTACTGACAAAATTATTATTATTAATGATTGAATTTGACCTCCAGCCTTGGTCCCTCCCCAGAGTTTAGATCAGTGGCTCTCAACCATCCTAATGCCTCCTAATGCCATGACCCTTTAATACAGTTCCTCATGTTGTGGTGACCTCAACCATAAAATTATTTTTGTTGCTACTTCATAACTTTAATTTTGCTACTGTTATAAATTGCAATGTAAATATCTGATATGCAAGATGTATTTTCATTGTTACAAAGGGGTCATGACCCAGAGGTTGAGAACCGCTGGTTTAGAGGGTGAAGCTGAAAGCACTAACCTCTCATCACTTGGTTGGTTGGTTTTTTTTTTTCTTTTTCATTTTAATATTTACTAAATCATAACTATAAATATTTATGGGGTAAAATGCGATGATTTGATGTACAATGTTGAATGCTTGAATCTAATTAACATAACTATTACCTCACTTACTTATTTTTGTGGTAAGACTTTTATAATATACTTGTAGTTGTTTTGAAATGTACCCTTGCATTGTGTACATTAGGTGAGAGCCCACCAAATACCCTCCTTCCACTCGTCTTCCTCCTTACTTCCTTCTTCCTCCCTTCCCTTTTTTCCTTCTGGACTATCTTTGTGTTATATCATTCATATGAATGTGTACTCATAATAGTATTGAGTACATTAGATACTTTTTTTTCCATTCTTGAGATACTTTAATTAGAAGAATTTGTGCCAACTCCATCCAGGTGAACATGAAAGGTGTAAACTCTCCATCATTTTATGGCTGCACGGTATTCGATGGTATACACATTCCACTAGTTGTTAATCCATGGTTTGATGGGCATTTGGGCTGCTCCCACGACTTGGCAATTAACAATTGGCCTGCAATAAATATTCTGGGCAAATGTCTCTGTTGTAAAATGATTTTTGTTCATGAGGGTAGGTATCTTAATGGAATAGCAGGATCAAATATAAGTCAACTTTTACTTTCTTGAGATTTATCCAAGGCTATATTATTTTGCAATCTCACCAGTACTCTAGAAGGGTTCTCTTCTCTCCACATCCACACCAACATCTGCAGGGATTTTGTGATATGGGTGGGAGTTAGGAGATATTTCAAAGTGGTTTTGATTTGCATTTCTCTAATGATTAAAGACAAGGAGCATTTTTCATATGTTTGTTGGCCATTTGACTATCATCTTCAGAGAAGTTTCTATTCAAGTCTCTTTCCCACAAAGAAATAGGGTTATTTGTTCTTTTCTTATTGGATAGTTTGAGTTCTCTGTGGATTCTAGTTATCAGATCTTTGTAGGAAACATAACCTGCAAAAATCTTCTCCCATTCTGAAGGCTGTCTGTTTGCTTTACTTGTAGTGCCCTTAGCTGTTCAAAATATTTTTAGCTTGATCAAATACCAGTAATATGTGTTTGATGTTGCTTCAATCACTGGGACGATTCTCCTCATAAAACATTTTCTCAGGCTAGTATCTTCAAGTGTTGTTTTTTGTTTCAAATAGTTTAATGGATTAAATTTAAATCTTTTATTTGGAGAGAATCAATTTTTGTTAGTACTAAACGGTGAGAGTACAGTTTCAGTTTTCTAGAGGTTGCTAGCCAGTTCTCCTAGCACCTTTTGTTAATTAGGGATTCTTTTCCCCAGTGTTTATTTTTGTTAGGCTTATCAAAGATCAAATGATGAGATGTGGCTGGATTGATCTCTAGATTCTCTATTCTATTCCATATATCTATTTTTGTGCCAGTACAATGCTGTTTTGATCACTATAGATTTGTAGTATAACCTGAAGCCTGATTACGTGGTGCCTCCTGATTTGTTTTTATTTCTAAGTAATGTGTTGGTTATTCAAGGTTTTTTCTGATTATATATAAAATGAAGTACTATTTTTTCAAGCTCTTTAAAGTATGACCCTGGTGCCTTGATGGCAATTGCATTAAATCTGTAGATTGCTTTGGGTAGTATGGAAATTTTAACAATGTTGATTCTTCCTAGCACGAGAATGGTATGTTTTTCCATTTGTGCTGCTATTTCATTTCTCAAGGTTTCATAATTCTCTTTATAGAGATCTTTCATATCTGTCAGGGAAGCCAGCCCCCAAACACTGTGAGTCTACTTCCTAGTGACCTAGTGAGATGAGAAATCAATGGAAAATTATTATGAAAGTTATAGAGAATTAATAGACAAAGACAAAGGTAGTTTTAAGAGCAGCGGGGATTTGGGAAGCAGCACACCCTTCTTCATGAGGCTTCCAGGATGCTGCCTCAAGTACCAGGCTAGTCCGTATTTCTTTCATACATCAGTATTACAACAATAAATCTCACGAAGACAAGGCAAATAACCCTGTCATGGTTCTTGCTGCACTTGCATTTCTACTAACTAGACTAACTCTACAACTAATTACATTAATTGCATGGATTTACTTGCTACTTTTTACTGTTTTAAGGTATTATGGGCTTAATACAAACAGAGTCTTGATAAGGTAGTCAATTAGAAGCTGACTCAAGGACCAAATCCTAGCTGACCCACAGTCACATATCAGAGATGTGATGTTTTAATACTTGGGAAGCCTTGTGTGAAGACAGTAGAATCCTCTGGCCCAATTAAGGTGACAGAAGAAAAGAGATATTTCTTCTGCGTATCTGGTCTGGAGCAAGTCTTCCTGTGTTGAACAAAGTTCACAGATTCCACATTCTTAACTCCCAAAAAGCACTCCCCTGTAGCACACAGCCCCTCCCTGGCAGAAAATAGCCTTAAGACCTCCAGCATGCAGCCACATGGCAACTATGGAAAGATATTCAAAACACGTGGCTTCAGAATATTAAAGTTACAGTGTCTCTCACTTTGCACTCAAAGCCAGGAAATTGATCTGGATCAATCCTTTATTACTATCTCCCTTTCTCCATGCTCTGTTCCCTATTCCTAATAACATTTCTAATCTATTAACAATTAATAATTGAATATTGGTTTCAACCTTATACATCACTATTACTAGTAACGCAAACCCATCAAGATATGATTCTTCCCTTAAGTATTCCCACATGTACTCTCCACACATCCTTTGTTAGATAAATTACAAGATATTCCATCTTCTTTGGCACTACCATAAAAGGAGTAGAGTCCTTGACTATATTTTCGGCTTCACTATTGTTGATAGATATATAAAAGCTACTGATTTGTAAGTTTTGATTTTGTATCCCATAACATTGCTGTACTCCTAGGTCACTTCTAAGAACTTTGTAGTTGAATCCCTAGGTTTTTCCAGGTATAAGATCATGTCATCTGGGAAGAGTGAGAGTTTGACTTCCTCTGATCCTATTTGAATACCCTTGATCCCTTTCTCTTGCCTGATTGCGATGGCTGAGACTTCCAGTACTATGTTGAATAACAGTGGTGACAATGGGAATCCTTGTCTTGTTCCAGATATGAGTGGAAATGTTTTCAATTTTACTCCATTCAATATTATATTGGCTATAGATTTGCTGAAGATAGCCTCTATCAGTTTAAGAAATGTCCTATCTAAGCCTATTTTCTTAAGTGTCCTAATCATGAAAGGATGTTGGATATTATCAAAAGCCTTTTATGCATCAATTGATGGAATCATATGGTATTTGTTTCGTTTTCTATTTATGTGGTGTATTATATCTATAGATTTACATATGCTGAACCAAACTTGCAACCCTGGGATACAAATAGCTTGATTGTGTTGTATAATTTTTTTGATGTGTCATTGAATTCTGTTTCTAGGATACTATTGAATATTTTTGCATTTGGAAATCAGTCCCTACCCTGAAAGTATTTAGGGGCCAGACAAGAGTCACCTCAGTAACATAAATTTAGGTAGGGTATTCTTAGGAAGAGCAAAAGATGACCCTATTTCTTAGGAAATTCATGGACTTTAGGAACTCTTCTTTAAGAACCAGGGATAAAGGCTACACACATTTTTTTTTTTATTCCACAACAAGAATTTTGGCCTGAACACTTGGAAATATACAATTATTATTAAATAAGAATGGGAAACATAAGTAGTTTAATTGTGAAGGGAAATAATGAAAGTTTAGTTTCAAACATGTTGAATTTTACATGTCAAATAGCTATCCAAGAAGAGTAGCTATGCCCAGAATCATTAACTATATTAAAATTTGTTCTAAATGTTGGTGTAATCAATACCAAAAATTACAATATTATATTCTTATTTATAATGAGCTTATGTTAATACAAATGACAAATTATAATATAAATTACCAAATTACAATAGAAAAATAATATTAAACTATAAATATGCTAACGTTCAAATCATACAAAAATCACAAAGGTATAATCAGCATGGTGAATAACATGGTATTTAATAAGTCAAGTTAAATATACTGTGATTTGTTTCTACACAGACATGAGATCAGTGTTATTACTAACAAAGCTGAGACAGTTAAAATAATGAAATAGAAGGAAAATGTGTAGTAGTATTGATAGTGCTAAATTTTTCTGGAGATAATTTGTTCCCCTGCATGTAATAATTTATTGTATACTTCTAAGAAAATAAATGTTTTATGGGAATCTATATTTTGAGATTCATAATTGTATGGATTATTTGCTTTCCTTTTAATTTTTTTTCTTTGAAATGACTTATTAGGATTGAAAGAATCTGTATATCTTGAGGACAAGAACCATGTCTCATCCCTCTTTTCTTTGCTTGGGTTTCATTAAATCTTGCCAAAATCAATTGGAGTTTACTAAAATCCTATTTCTTAAATACAATGATTAGAATAAATAGATGCTTCCAAACTGTGAAAAAACAATATGTATTAGTTAGGCTGTCATAACACATTACCAGTAACTTGGTGACTTTAACAACAGAAGTTTATTTTCTCATGGTTCGTGAGAACAGAAGTCTGAAATCAAGATCTTGGCAGGCTTGGTTCCTTCTGGACTCTGAAAATGAAGGTCTCCCAAGTCTCTCTCCTAGCATTTGGTGGTTGGACAATCTTTTGCTTAACCTGTACCTCCATCTACACATGGTGCTCTTTGTATGTGCATCTTCATGGCCTTCAATGTGAAGACAGAATCTAATAACCACAAAAGTCATTGGATTGAAGGTTCATCCTAATGGTATGACCTCATTTTAACTAAGTACGTCTGTAAAGATCCTATTTCCACGTTCTGAGTTTCCATGTGCACATAAATTTGGGGGAACACTATTCAACCAAATGCACAAAGTAAGTAGATGTTTTCACATTTGATAAAATATGCCACAGCTTATAGTACATCTAAGAGACGATGTAAGTGAACTGACATCGTCCTTCATTGCATACGCCTTCAGGATATCTTCATTACATGTCTAGTTTATAACAATCACTCAGTGGGCATAATCATGTGCAGTTCATTGTTGGAATTTTTAATTATTCAAAATCCACTATTCTGCCAGTCACTACAGAATACGTCACCTATCTGGCAAGATGTGACATGGTCTATGTATTGCTTGTTGATAAGGAGCTACTCTCTTTTTCCTTGAAGTATGCATTTGAAGCTGAGAATTTACCAATATCGTAAAACACAGTGGCAAATAAACAAGATTTGTTTTATGCTTTGAATAAGGTCCTAAGTTTAAAGTAAGTTTTCATTTGTGGATTCTTTTGTCTCGTTTACTTTCATAAACTGTATTTCTTTCATAGTTTTACTCACAGAGAAAGATACCATTTTTGAAATAGACAGGATAACTCAAAAATGGCAAGGAAATAGCCTTTGTTTTAAGCTAATTTTTAGTGGATTTCTGGACACCAGCAAATTAATGAAGTATCACAAGATATTAACTTACATATAGGCTTTCTAATTTCTTTTGTAGTTGAATTTAATTATTTCATCAGTTCTTTTATTTATATATAATGTCATGTTTTCCCAGCTTTAAGTGTAAAACTGCAACTTCTTAGAAGATTTAATTATTTAAAATAGTTTCTGTTTTCAAAGTGCTATTTATATAATAAATATGAAAATTCTGCTATTAAGTTATTGTAAAATGCTTGTAAGTATTTCCACAGCAGTGATTATCACATAAATTCTAGACTCATGTGAGTAGTACAGTAGTCTGTTCATTTACCATTCTGACTGAATAGGAAATTATTACAATAATATTTCTAGTGTATTATAGATAGAAGAGCCTTGATTAGTTGAACAAAGGTCTTTCAATGTTCAAATACAAAATTTTAGCACTTATCATTCACGATTGTGTAGCTATTAGGAATTATACCAACACATGCTACCCGAGGTGGCCACATGTCCCAATTTTCTTTGGGTCAGCGCTGGTGCATAGCAAATATCCTTACTAATCATTAATAATGCTTCTTCTTTCATTCTAAAAGCTTTCTTGGTCAGACAATAAATTATAAGTCCACCTGCTGATAACATAGGCTTTCCCTTACCTGTATTTATGAAGATTTGATTATGTGCCAAGGAAGAGTCCCTTCATAACTAGAAAGATGAACAACCCACAATAAATCTTATTTTCCAGCAAGAATCCTTCATTGTTGGTTCAATATAAACTAGGTATTCATCTATCTCTATTCAGTAGCACATGCACAGATTTCAAATATGAGTAAAACTGAAGAGCAATACATTTCAATCCAATTTAATAGCCATATTTAGCTTTTCTATTATTTTTACATGAACGACTATTACCTACCAAAACTTAGACAAAAAAAAAAAAAAGCATTATAAAGGAATTGGTTTGGGGGGAGGGTTTTTGTTGTTGTTTGTTTGTTTGTTTGTTTGAGACAGAGTCTCACTTTATCACCCTCTGTAGAGTGCTATGGCATCATAGCTTATAGCAACCTCAAACTCTTGGGCTCACATGATTCCTATTACCTCAGCCTCCCAAGTAAATGGGACTTACAGGTGCCTCACCACAATGCCCCACTATTTTTAAAGAAGATCTCGCTCTCGCTCAGGATGGTCTCAAACTCCTGAGTTCAACCAATCCACCCACCTCGACCTCCTGGAGTTCTAGGATTACAGTGCTGAACCACCATGCCTGGCCTAAGAATTTATATTTTTCAAATGTTCCTTTTCAATATCTCTGAAATTCATGTACTGCCATCACCTTAGTCTGAGTCACCATAATTTCATCTGGACTACAGGGTATGTTCCTAGTTTCTGGACATCCATTGTGGGCCTCCTTAAGATTTCTTCTCTGGAAAATGTGCTTCTTAGCAAAGTGTCTCAGGAATGGAAGAAAAAGTATCCAATGTACACAGCCCTTTTATGAAACTAATCTATAGCTCTCAAGCAAGAGATACAACTTAATTCTAGCCCAAAAATATGGGGAGGA
>CAUYQV010044037.1:0-20752 GCA_963574575.1 Galagoides demidoff | reverse complement strand
CTGTGACACCACAGCACTCTACCGAGGGCAACAAAGTGAGACTCTGTCTCTAAAAAAAAATAAATAAGAAAATGGATATTTTTCTAGTTATAACATTAATCTGTAATCATTGTAGAAAGTCACTTCTTTTGATTTGGGGAGGAGTGTGGAGGATAAGAAAGTATGGAATTTTACTGGTTTATGAAGTCCTCAGTATAGGAACCACAGGACTAACTTGCAGCCTATAAAGTGCACCATTTTGAGTGTGTACACGGATGAATTTTAAACATTTAATTAAATTTTTTTTGTAGAGATGGGAGCTCACTATGTTGCCCAGGTTGGCCTTGAACTTCTGGCCTCTAGCAATCCTCCTGCTTTAGCCTCATGAATAGTTAGGGCCACAGGTGTTTGCCACCACATCCAGGTAATTTTTAAAATTATTTTTTATTTTTAATTTATTTATTTTGAGATAAGATCTTACTCTGTTGCATGGGCTAGAGTGCAGTGGTATCATCATAGCTCACTGCAGCCTTGAATTCCTGGCAATTAAAGTCAAGTGACTCTCCTCCCCGTAGTCCCAACCACATGTACATGCCACCATTCTGGGCTAGGTTTTTGTAGAGACAAGGTCTCACTTATGTCCTTCAGGCTGGTCTCAAACTTCTGGGCTCAACTGATCCTCCCACATTGGCCCTGCAAAGTGCTAGGATTACAGGTGTGAGCCACTATGCCTGTAATTTTTTTTTTTTGTAAAAAGAAAAATTATAAACTGTGCAACTTATGAACCTGTCTAACCACCAACTATATCAAGCAATAGAGGAAGCTCTTATGATGTCTTCCACTCAAACCATCCCCCAAAGGTAAACATTCTTCTTCCTTTTATCACCCTTGATTCATATGGACCCTAAAATAAGATCAAGGCACTATTTGGAACCTGAGGGACAGGTAAGTCTCCCCGTTGTCTAGTTTGGTTTCTTGTCTTCTCAGATGTCAGGCCTTTTTATCCCATCTCTCTTTCAAAAACTGTTCTTGAGACTGTCTTTCTGAATTTAAGCACATAAACTCCACCCATCTAACTCCAGCTCCCCCAGTTATAGGTGGCAGGAGTTTAATCTCTATCCCATGCAGACTCAAGTAGTTGATGGATGCTAGTGACTCTGGTCTTGGGCACATTGAGCTGGAGCCCATCAATTCACTATCTCCTTTTGCCTTTCTTCTTCCATCTCTTCTGTGTTTTGAACTGTCACTCCCTGACCTGTTTTATTCTTTTATTCTTTTTTTGTTTGAGACAGAGTCTCACTATGTTGCCCTCGGTAGAGTGCTATGCAGTCACAGCTCATCGCAGCCTCAAACTCTTGGGCTTAAGTGATTCTTTTGCCTCAGCCTCCCAAGTAGCTGGGACTATAGGCACCTGCCACCATGCCTGGCTATTTTTTGTTGCAGTTGTCTCTGTTGTTTAGCAGGACCGGGCCAGGTTCAAACCCATCTGCCTCGGTGTATGTGGCTGGCGCCCTAACCACTGAGCATGGGCGCCGAGCCCACATTATCTACTTCAAATGGTGTTTGTAAAATTTAAATGAGCCAAAAGTCAAAATAAACCTAGTGTAATGCCCCATACCAACTCGAGAGCAAACTTAATAGTAGCTTGATACTGTGAAATACACATTTCATCTCTGCCCCTGGTTCCTGAGACAGAGCCCCTAAGACCCTTATAGAAGCGGCACTAGGAGAATGTTTTGTTCTAATATTTGGTCTTTGACCCCAATTCCTCACTCAGAGCTCCTAAGACCTTTGTAATTTTCTGAGTGATAGGAGCTTCTGATACAGCATTCCTGAGTCCTGTTGAATTTTCCTGGTGATAGGAACATCTTTTTTTCTAATGAGGTGACTCTTGGTTAGGTCCTGATAGTCTCAGGGTTGGGGCTGGTTTTCAGGAGAACCAATTATGTGGTTAGAGTTGGAACTTCAACTTCACGCCACCCTTTGGCTAAAGGTCAAGTTGATCACCAGTGGCCAGTGATATAAGCAATTATGCCTACATAGCACAGCCACCATAAAAGGACAGAGCTCAGGGAGCTTCCAAATCACTGAACATGTCGAGATTCCTGGAGGGTGTTGTGCCTAGAAAGGGCACGGAAGGTTCATGCCCCTTTCTGGTTTCCTACTGTCCTATGCGTTTCTTCCATTTGTCCCTGGGTCTGTATCCTTTGTACCCTTTATACCAAGCCCATAAGTGCAGGTGCTTCCCCAAGTGCTGTGAGCCAAACTAGCAAATCAACTGGACCCAAGCAGAGGATCATGGGAACCCTCATTTATAGATAGTTGGTTAGAAGTGTAGGTGACACCCACTACTTGTAATTGGTGTCTCAAGTAGGAGGGACCGTCTTGTGGACCTGAACCCTTAACTAGTGGAATCTGCTGCTATCTCTGGCTAGATAGTGTCTGAATTGAATTAAATTCTAGGACACCCAGCTGGTGTTGCTGGAGAATTGATGGTTGTTGGTGGGGAGAAATCCCCACACATTTTGGTGACTAGAGGTGAAGGGTGCAATTTTAAAGGGTAATTTTGTGGCAAGTGAATTATATCTCAGTAAAATTGCTATGATTTCTATGTGTAACCATATCATGAAAAGACTTCCATTGAGTTTGGAGGGTCTATTGGATACATAGGCTGTGTGGCTGTTGCAAAATTCATTTGGGGGTGATTTCTAGGGGGCCCCTTGAAAAGACAAAGTAGCCCAAACAGATTGCCAAGAGATATATGATTGCCCATCCAGAGAAATATCAAAATTCAATTAAATTTTTCATTTAATCAGCTATATTGAGCACCCATTATAAGCTAGGAAGTGTTCTAGAAGCTTGGCTTTATCAATGAACAGAGCAAAGCTTCCTGTTTTCGGTTTACATTCTAGCAGGGAAGACAAATAAAAGGTAAGCATAGTAAGTAAGTAAACGGTATTCTATGGTAAAGTTAAAAAGTAGAACAAGATAAGGGGTATGTCTGGTGTGTTTGAGAAGCAGCCAGGAGGCCTGTGTGACTCGAGTGGATCCAGATAAGTAGAAAAATCAGATGAGCCCTTTTTATCTTTTCTTTTGAGACAGATCCTTAAGCTGTTGCCCTGGGTAGAGTGCTGTTGCATCACAGCTCACAGCAACCTCCAAATCCTGGGCTTAAGCAATTCTCTTGCCTCAGCCTCCCAAGTAGCTGGGACTATAGGTGCCTGCCACAACACCCAGTCATTTTTTGGTTGTAGTTGTCATTGTCGTTTGGCAGGCCAGGGCTGGATTCGAACCCCCAGCTGTGGTGTATGTGGCTGGTGCCTTAGCTGCTTGAGCTACAGGCGCCTAGCCAGATGAGCCCTTTTGAACGTGAGCTTCAAGTAGAAATACACAGGCTCTGAATTCAAGGGTGGATGTGAAGCTGCTTCTCACACCGGCAACTCTTAACTAGTCCCTCCAGGGTGGGTGGCGCCAGGTATTGATTGGCTGATGTTAGCAAGGATCTGTGACTTCTCCCTTGCTGTTCTGTGAGGACCAGGACCAGCCAATTTAAAGAAAAAAGAGGGGAGGGGGAGAAGGATTGGTGTGTTCCCACCTAATGGGCACAATGTAAGGGTATATGGCACACCTCCTAGGGGTGGGACACAAGGAACTACAACAGGGACTTTAACAAATGCAAACATCACAACCTAATTGTACCCTCATATTAGTCAGAAATTAAAAACAATCGTATATGACATACATACAAAAAAAGGAAAAAAGATATAAAGATTTAGCATTTGGAAAAATTTCTGCTATATGTAAGAAAGTCAACAATAGTTACGAATGGCTTTGGCTGTGAATAGCGGAAATCCCAAGTCCCAGAGGCTTGAACAAAGAGGAGATTGTTCTTCTCACAAAAGTGTGGCGGGAGGTGATGCTCAGCAGCTTGGCAGAATCATCAAGGACCGGGGTCAGGCCTTGCTGCTTGGGCATCCTCATCACATTGGCCTTTGCCTTTACTCGTTACTAGCAGGTGCATGATGTCCTCACACCAGTGCCAGAGAGGAACTGAGGACGGGGCAAAGACCCTTCTCCTCTGCAGTCTCCACTTACTCTAAAAAAATTTTCCAATGTCTTACTGACTACAGCAGAATCATGAGCTGTCTCATCTCCAGGCTACTGTGTAGTCAGCAACTACTGTGTTGATTGGGGTTTGCTGATGAAGGCTGGGCTCAGTGGGGCATGCAGGCTTCAGGTTCAGTGCGGGTCCGCTCCACGGGTCTCACTCAGGGGCCTATTA
The DNA here is from genome assembly GCA_963574575.1 of Galagoides demidoff. Classification (NCBI taxonomy): domain Eukaryota; kingdom Metazoa; phylum Chordata; class Mammalia; order Primates; family Galagidae; genus Galagoides; species Galagoides demidoff. The sequence goes on along the minus strand of CAUYQV010044037.1, from coordinate 16,491 downwards.
GTGGAAAGGGGTACACCAATGGCACAAGCACATTTCAGGTCCCTGCTTGAGTCACACTGTGAGATGTCTCTTTGGTCGAAGCAAGTCACATGGTCAACCCCAGAGACAAGGAGCAGGAAATTTCCTTAGTCTACCATGATATCACAGTGAAGGGGTGGATACAATTCTACCGCCAGGAGCGAAGGCCACAGGTGCCATCTTTCCCTACACCAGACAGTGTGATTTGGGTTGCCATGAGTAGTTTAACCCAAGCACAATTTATGAAGTTACACAGCACAAAGGTGAGTAGTTTAACCCAAGCACAATTTATAAAGTTACATAGTGCAAAGCTTAAGGGCATGGATGGTGGAGGTGAACTTCCAGGATCAAATCCCAGCTTCTGCACTGACGGACTGTTTGACCTGGGGTCATTTATCTTACGTCTCTGAGGCTCAGAATTCTCCTCCGTAGAATGAGGGTAATAACAACACGACCTCAGAATTGTTGTGACTATTGCTTCCAAAGTTGCCTCGCACACAGAGTAGAGTGCTGTGAGTGGTGGCTCTGATCCTCTTCTGTGCCCGATAGCTGTGACATTTGAGCCAGCAAGGAAGAAGGGAGGGATGGTGGCTGGGCAGGCACCAGCTGCATCTGCCTCCTAGCGTGTGCTGCTGCGTGTGCCTGGGAGGGGTTTCATCCCGCTCTGCGTGTCTTTCTCATTGCTCACAAACAGCTCAGCAGCTAATGTACCACAATTGCTTTTTCATTAGTAGCCGCAGAATTCACATCCAGTAGCTCTTGACCACTGAGGTTTGCAGTTAATGGTGGCCTCGTACGTGGAAACATGACGCTGAACAATTTATTCCAGCTTTGCGAGGAATCAGCCTCTTGAAGAAAGAACGCCTCTTCATTACCTGCTCTCGGGTTGGAAAAAGACCGACCATCTCACCAGATGTTCCACGTGCTGGGGCTTCGGAATTCTCAGAGATTTCAAGTGTGTTCGTTCCAGAGAATTCTCAAGCAAAGCACAACCCCAGGCACACATATTTTCACACTAGCATGCTCACAGCACGTGTGAGAGGAAGGGGCGGCGGATCTGTGTAGATCTAAGTCAAACTAATTAGCTGTCAGCTGCATCACATCTGGAGATCAAATATAAGTTGTTGGCCCCCCAAACCATTCCGGTCCCTGTCATTTCCGTTCTCCTGGTACTAGGCCATCCTTTGTAGCACGGTCCTAATGGCGCTCTATGCTGACAAAAATCCAGCAGCCTGCCTAGCATAGAATCCTGTGTCATCTGAGTTGGCAACCGTAATGCCTCTTTTTTGTGCTGGATGGAGTTAGAGACTTGGGTCTTTTGCTGGGATGGAAAGGTGGGAGCTGGCACTTGCATGTTGGAAGGCAGTTTTCATGGGGTAAATACAGGTGCTTTTGTGGAAATTCTAGATGTATAGCAGAAGCCAGTGACAAATTTGGGTAAATGTAAATAGGGCATGAGAAATGAAAACTAGAGATGAGCTGGAGTGCTTCGCTTTAACAAGAGATTTTTATTGTTCCTTGCCATGTGTGGCAAATATTTACACAGTTGCCTGTTAACAGGGTCTTTCACCACTGCAGCAGTTCTGTGTGTGCAAAGATCCCCAAGTCTGGGGTCTGAAGTGAACTCACTTTGACCAATGTGCTGCTGAATCTCGCCAGCTGCGCCAGGTTGGCGTCGTTTGCCAAGAGGGGGTTGGAGGGCGGGGGTGTGGATTTTGCTTCTCAAGAGAGGTCTGTGCATCTGGAGATGGGAGAGTGGCCAGAGAACAGAGCCAGCAACGGTTTTATTGTATTTAGATATTTAAAGTGTTTTTCCCCTGGTGGAAAATAATCTGTTTCTGGTTTAACTTGATTTAAAATCACTGCCATGTTATTGTAAATAATGTGACACCTCATTTCTTTAAAGAAGCTTGGAATATGGTTACGGAATCCCAAGTATACAAATGACAAATGGGCTTTGTGAATTTGATTCTTCTCCATGACAAAAGAAGTGTAATTTTTTACGTATTTTAAAAATCACAGGAATAGTTGGCATAGAGTATTACTGGGAAGTATCCACTAGGTGGCAGTATACCTTCAGGTTTTTAACCCGTAGCTCAGAGGTTCCCATCCCGTGGTCTCCTGTATAGCAGCGTCTGCATCATCTGGAAATTTGATAGAATGTGATTGCTCCCGCCACCACCCCAGACCTGCTGAATCAAAAACTCTGGGAGTGGGCCTACTAATTTGTATTTTAACAAGTGTTGTGAGTGATTCCGCTGCACTCTCAGGCCTGAGAGGTATTGATCTAGTCAAACTTAAGGTCTTTTTGCATTTTGAAAATGCCATCCTGATATGTGGCAGGGTGTGGTGGGCTTGTCACCCACAGGTGTCATGACTGAGAGACAATAAAGGGCACCCATGTCTCAAGTATCTTTTGTGCTTGACTTTTCTCTGTGTCTAAAATGCCCCCCCCCATTAATTATGGCCTAGGGTTGAAGTATGGAAAGCCCCAGTGAGAACAGGAAGGGAACGTCTAGATCCAATGTGTCAACCATTGTAATCCATGAACACCTGAGAACTAACAGATTCCAGGGCCAAGTCTTAATCATCACATGCTTTTCTTTGAGACAGAATCTCACTCTGCTGCCCAGGCTAGAGTGCCTTGCTAACAGTGACCTCAAACTCTTGGGTTCAAGTGATCCTCCTGCCTCAGCCTCCTGCATAGCTGGGATTACAGGCACCTGCCACCACTCCTGGCTAATTTTATATTTAGTAGCAATGGGAGTCTCACTTTTGCTCTTTTTTTAGGTTGGTCTTGAACTCCTGAGCCACACAGTGTAAACCACTGTGTCTGGCTCATCACCTGTTTTTGTAAATAAAGTTTTATTGGAACATAGCCATACTCACTTGCATATTGCCTATGCAGCTTTTAGCAGTAGAGTTGAGTAGTTTGACAGTAACGGTGTGGTCCACAAAGCCATATTTACTATCAGGCCCTTTACAGAAAGAAGTTGTAGATATAGGGGGAGAGATCACTTTAGCAAGGCCTTAAGGCATTGGGTCATCAACCCCAAGACAGTTGAAGGACCCAAGTTGGGAGACCTTGAGTAATGAAATAACCAAGAGGTTAAGACATTATTTTTTGAAAGGGGGAGAAGGATCAGAGTAGGGGAGATAGGAGGTTGGGGGGGTGATGAGATGCTTCCAGTGATTAATTAATATGCCAATGACCACAAATGCAGACACTAGCCAGCAAATCCACTAACTAGAATCACCTTTACTTATCTGTAAATGACAACCATTCATCTGTAATTAACTATGATTAGTTAATTAGTTAATTAGTTAATTTTAAGTAACTAAAATCTTGTTGGGATTTTAGTTTATATTTATTTAAAATGTTCACCCATTTGCTTTCAAAGAACTTGAGGTGAGTGTGAAGATTAAAAATGCAGGGAAAAATAAGACATTTGCAAATAAAACAGAATAGACCATGTTCAACAAGGCTCTTTCCACTTATTTCCATCCTTAGGACCAACCACTAAGTTGGTCCAGCCTCTTGTCCTGGGTAATTTTCATACACTACATTTTTTTAATTTCCACAATAGTCCTGAGAAATACATATCTATCCAAGGGAAGAAACAGCTAACTCTCAGAGAAGTCAAGTAACTCTTCTAGGACACTCAGCTGGACTTTGGGTTTGAACCCCATGAACCAAGCCTGGTATTTAGTCAGAGCTGAGTCTGTCCAGCTTCTCTCTGTGCTGAATGTCTTCTTAAATGTGCTATTCTTGGTATTCTTTTTATAGAGTGATAGCGAGGCCTTGCAGTCTTACTTAAGTTATTATAATATTATCTTCCTAGGAGAATCCTAATTAATTAATCATATAGAAATGGTTCCCTATGTAGTCCATTAAGTTAAATTGAGGTCTTTAGTGAGAGGAGCCAGAAGACTTAGCTGAAGCGTGGTAGTCCCAGGCTGTGGGCTCTGACGACACATTTGAGCAAGAGGGAACAGAGGGACCAAAGGCCACAGGCCAGTGTTAAGAACAGATGTCCCTGTAACTTGCCATTGTTGGACAACCAGAGGGAAATTAGATGAAAACAAACTCTGTGATCACGATAATTTGTTAGATCCTGTCCTAGTCCACAGTGTTGACCTGTGGAGTTTCCCCTCCCTAAGAGTGGCCTCATGGTCCTACACTGAGACTAAATTTGGGATCAGGAGAAAAGTCTGTTTGGTGAGCAGAGTCACACCAGGGCATCTGGAAATACACGTGCTGTGGGGGGGGGGGCACCATGCTGTGTTATTCCTTAGTGTTTTATGTTTGTTGGGAAGTGTTGACAGGTATGCAAAGCAGAAGAAATAAGAGTGTGTGGGTGCTCTTGGAGAAAGACATCTCTGGGTCTTAATGTCTCCCGCCCTTACTTTTTTAGGAGGTGCTGAAGGTGGGGGAGGGGCATTGCTTATAGGCTTCGGGTGTTGGTAATTAGATCCTTCTCAATTGGCCACTCTGCTGGAAGATGAAGGTGTGGGACAAGGCCTCTAGGATCACATGACCTAGGGGGAGGAGGTATTTCAGAGAACTCATGCCCTGGGGATTTATTCACTTGTTGAATTGATCTCTTGGAGGCTCTAGAGAGCATGTCCACAACAGGTGACCTCTGGCATGATAGGGATGAAAGGGGGATGTGGAATCTGATGGTCATTGAGGCTGGGAGTTGCAGCAGTGTCTACTGGATGGGCAGGGCCATGGGGATGCAGGGGAGCAGTTGGTCCAGACAGAGTGGTAACAGATGGGCTAAAACTGTGTGGGAAGATCCAGAAACCTAGAAAGGGTGGAAGGTACGTGGCAGGGTTCATAAGATCTACTCTGCTTCCATAGACAGGACTTCCCAGGAGCTTGTGTACTGGGCATGGGAGCTCTATGGTGGGCACTGAGGACATCCTTGCCCCACAGATGAGAAAGCAAAACCTCAGAGGTTTATGCTACTGGCTCTAGACCATGCGGCCATGATAGGTGGGGCTGGAATTTGAACCCAGCTCTGTTGTCTGCCAAAGCCCCAGTGTTCATCTGCCAAGCCACACATCTTCTCGACTTTGAAGCTACTCTCAGCGGGGCTGGGTACTATCATACCTTCTCCTTGTGCTCCTGCCATCTGTCTGGACTCCCTGCCTGTCAGGTCTTGGGAACCACATGGTATTCGTCCAGATGCTTCTCCAAAGACCTGGCTGGGCCTTGCCTGGGTGAATGTTGACTTGCTTTGTCTTATGTGCGTGCCGCCTCTTGGCACGGTTCTGGGTGCCCGTAGAGCACACAGAGAGGGGGCCAGCATTCGTGAGGGCAGGAGCTGGGGCCCTCACATTCCTGCCGCTTGCCAGAACTGTCTCCAAATGCCTGTCAGGTTGCAAAGGTGAGGAGTTGCTCAGAACAGCTGCAGAAATCAGGCTGGGTCAGAAGAGCTCAGCTTGCAGATAGAAGAAAATTGCTCAAGAAAGAAACAAGCCGCAAATAACTTGTAATGATCAGAGCTGGGCCCTGCCTGCTGCTTCGCTCTGGATTGGTGAGATGTGTCAAGATATTTTTCCAAAGCCCTGAATTTGGCCAAACTGGAAATGTCCTTTGCCAAATGCTTTCTTTGCCTTAACGTTTTAAAGTCAAGATTATTTTGAAGATGATCTCCTTTGCTATTTTGGATTCATTTACTCTTGACACATCCTAAGGCAATTCAGGGAGCCAGAGCTGTTTATAAGAGATTTTAGGAATCAGAGGCCAAAGCAAGAAGGATCTGAACCATCCCCTTAAGCACACCTCCCTACCCCTTCCAGCTAGGAAGAAAGCCCTGGAAACAAGCGGAGGTTTGGGGTCCTTGATGGAGGTCGGACAGTTCCTCCTCCACTCCTCCTGGGCCACCTTAGTGACATAAAGGATGCATTCTGGTACGTATGGCCTTTTTACTTTGCTCTTCTCTTGGACTCTAGAAATTCTCCAGAGCCCAAAGCCACAGATTCCCAGAGGCCTGTCACGAGGGAGTGGCCAGAGCCTTGGTTTCCCTTTGCGCAGGCTCTGCCCTTCTTCTCAACTCTGCCCGACTCCTTCCCCTCCCACCTCAGGGTGATCTGGGTGGTTTTTCTGGGCTTGACCCAGGACCTCAAGCTCTGAACCCTGCCCCAGAGTCCCAGGTCGTTCAACCCTGCTGAAGACACAGAAGTAGAATGCCGAAGGCTTTGGCTCCTGATTTTTCTCCTGTTGCACGGGACCTCGCCTTGTCCTCCACGGGGCTCCGAGTCCGTGGAGGAAGGGCCACTCTGCTCACTGTAACTTGGGAGCAATACAGCCTGGTTTGCTCCCTAATGGTCACACAGGGCTCAAGACAGCGGGGAGCAGCATTTCAAACACACTCGGCCCCTGTGTTTTGGCTTCATGGTGGAAAAATCTGCAACAATGCCTTCTGAGTCAATTCCACTGGGGCTCTGGTGACAAACCACTCTGGCTGTGTCTAGTGGTTTACAGTGTCCTCAGAGCCCTTTGATGGAATTATAGCTGTTGCTCTGTGCCATTGCTGTCTCTCCGCCCCCGTCTTTCTTGGCCTATTTCTCTCGTTCTCTCTCTCAACACGGAAAGAGCTGGAACCAAAGTGGAATGTGTGCTCGGGCAGCCTCAGTTCTGAGGGCCCATGTGCTGGCGTGTCTTGGCAGAAGTGGCCCAGAAGTGCCCTGGCAGAGCCAGACAGATGAATGGGTAATTAATCAGAGTGTTTCTCTATTGGTGCTCATTTCCCTGGTTCCAAATTTATTACTTAATTAAAGGGCGTTCAGAGCCTGCCAAGAGATGCTAGATCTTTCTTTCCTGTGCCAACAGAGAGGTAACGCCCCCCTTTGCTTTAATTCTCTCTGTCTTTTTAAATTTTTTCTTTCTCTCTCTCTCACACACACATGGGCTTGAACTTGGCGTCTAGAGAGAGAGGGGTCAAGGCAGTGGTGGCTCAGTGCATATAGAGGCTGGCTAGGCCTGGCGATAGGAGTGCCTCAACTTCCCCGTGGTTGCGTCCAGATGGGCATTACCCCAGGCGGCCTGCCCTCTGCTGCTGCCTCGGCTGCCACTTCCTTCCAGACTTCCCCATTCCTTCTGCTTTGCCCCATCTGAGATGAGCCTGTGTGCTTTGGACCACAGCAGGCTATTGTTCCATAGACAATACAAAATATTGAGAAATGCAGTGGCTGTCACTCCCTCCAGTCCCCTGAGTTAGAATTCAATGTGTGTGTTCAGAGGGCCTGCTAAGGTAAAACCAACAAAAAAGAAACAGGAGAGAAAAAAGAGGAGGGCTGGGATCAGGCTCCCCAAAAGGAAGATAAAAAGAGGCACCTCCCCCCTTAACCTCCCATGATAGATTTAAGGCTTCATTAGTGGCCCACAAGGGGTTCTCAAGCAGCTACTGCCTCATCATCACGGCCATTAACCGGAGCGCAAATGACCCGCTGAGGGCCCTCGACCTGTCAGGGCGCTGTCACCAGCGGTGGTTTATGGCCGCTGAGCGCTGGGTCCCTGATGGGCAACCTGATCCCTCTCTTCCCGGTCAGAGAGAATCTGGGCCTTTAGCTGGTAGGTTCAGGAGGATGTCCTGGGGGCTCACTGACACCGTGGAGCTGCTGGATCAGGATTACAGGCCCAGCCATCATTGTGGGGGTGTCACAGTTTACCAGCAGAGGCATGAAAGATGCTGAGTTGCCAAACCCAGCAAGAGGTGCCTACATGGGCTTGGTGCCTGTGGCTCAAGCGGCTAAGGCGCCAGCCACGTACATCTGAGATGGCGGGTTTGAATCCAGCCTGGACCCACCAAACAACAATGATGGCTGCAACCCAAAAATAGCAAGGTGTTGTGGTGGGCGCCTGTAGTCCCAGCTACTTGGGAGGCAGAGGCAGGAGAATCGCTTGAGCCCAGGAGTTGGAGGTTGCTGTGAGCTGTGATGCCACAGCACTCTACCCAGGGTGACAGCTTGAGGCTCTGTCTCAAAAAAAAAAAAAGAGGTCCCTACATGGGTGGCTCAAAAAGAGTAACTCTTTGTCAGCATAAGACAGGGCATATGATCCATGAAGGAGACTGGTGGCAGCTGACATCTGTCCAGGTGTAGTGCTACAGGCTTTCTGTGCACTGTTTTCCTGCCCTCAACACTTCCATGCAGGGGGCTGAGCCAGGATCCAGTCTCAGCCCGGCTCCCAGCCTGTCCCTCTGGGTGGAGTGAGTCCTTACTGCTCACAGGCCCTTTTCCTGGCTGCCTTCACATCCACTGCTTTGCCCACTTTGAACGACCTCTGGCTGGTGGAGTTAGCAGATATGGGTACTTGGGATTTCTGGGGGCAGGTGGCAGGGCCCAGGCAGGAGCACTGTCCCTCCACCCAGATTCTACCTCCTCAGTACAGGCCTCTTGCATGACCCACTGGTCCCCATCTCCAGTCCTCCTAATGTCCATCCTGGTATTCACTCATTTTCTGGAACCTGGCTGCTGGCTTTAGGTCCTTGCTCTGCCACTTGGCAGCTGTTGCTTTTGTATATGATGCTTCACAACTCTGGGCCCAGTTTCTCCCCTGTGAAATGGAAGATTTTATAGAGTGCCTACACCAGAGGGTTGTTGGGGGAATTGCATGAGATAATCTGTGTAAGTGCTGGGCACCCAGCATGTATTTCCACCATCATGCCAACTTATCAAACACTGCCTACAAGTCCTGGTGGTGAGATGGACTGCTGGCTGTCACCAGTGTCACCCTGTGTGTGTGTCTGGCTCATTTCTGGGATCCCTTGGAGACACTGGCTCTGTAGTCTCCAGACAAGCATCATGCTTAGGAAGAGCACAGACAAGGTTTCAATGGTGACTTGATAGGGAGTTGGTGCCAGGCCCTTAGGCCCCTGGGTTTTGTAGCTTGGGAGGGGCAGGCTGGGTTTCAGGGTGTGTTTCAGGGTTTGGTGGGGATTCGAGGCCACATACCTTTTTCCAGATACTCTTTCTCAGTGGTTTACAGGTGGGAGGAGTGTGGCTGAGGTGTCTGAAGGTGTCCTTCTGGGCACTTTGGAGTCTTCCCCCAGGAGAGGCCCCCAAGGCCACCAAGCTGCTCACTCGCTGGCTCCCTGACATCAGCATCCACCTGGAACCTGTGTGCACCCACCCCCTGCCCACCACCCCTGGAAGGGAGCTGCCGATGTGGGCACTGGGGGTTTGCCAAGCTCTCCTACCGGGGTGGGCTCGGGGGATGCCTTTGCTTCTGGCCTGTCGCTGGCACACATTGTTTGTGGAGACAAAAGAGAATGGATTTTTGGTTTCAAGGTGAGATCCGGCCTGCACATTCATCATGCCCCACTGGTCCCTCTTTCTTTTTCTCCCCTTCTCATTTTCATTTTGGGATGTGGAGGAGAAATAGCAATTGTGAAAGGGCCACTTGTCACAAGATAAAAATCTCAGTACTCAACAATGCCACTGCCCTGGCCACTGGCAGCCTCAGGGATATGCTGGGGACAGTGCTGAGGGCCACCGCAGAGCTGGAGGGTGGAACTGCTCTGCCTGGCTCTCAAGCCCAGCCCTGCCTCTCCCTGGCTTCACTTCTTGGTTTCCTTGTCTGTCAAATGGGGATAATGAAAATCCTCAAACCACAGGGCTTTCTGGGAAGATTTAGTGAGTCCATTTGGGTAAAGTGCCCAGGACAGGACTGGACTCCAGTAAGCTTTGCGTACATGTTTGCTGTTATCCATGGCATCAGGACTCAGGAAGGGTTTTTGTGGAAAATTCCAGAGTCCACTGGGAGTTTGGGTGGGAGCCTTTGCCATCAGGGATGGAGATTTCTTTTTATTGAGACAGAGCCTCAAGCTGTCACCCTGGGTAGAGTGCAATGGCATCACAGCTCACAGCAATCTCTAACTCCTGGGTTCAAGCGATTCTCCTGCCTCTATCTCCCAAGTAGCTGGGATTACAGGTGCCCGCCACAATGCACGGCTACTTTTTGGTTGCAGCCATCATTGTTGTTTGGCAGGCCTGCTCTGGATTTGAACCCGCCAGCTCAGGTATATGTGGCTGATGCCTTTGCCACGTGAGCTACAGGCGCCAAACCATTGAGACAGTCTTACTATGTCATCCTTGGTCGAGTGCTGTGGTGTCACAGCTCACAGCAACCTCAAGCAATTCTCTTGCCTCAGCCTCCCAAGTAACTGAAACTACAGGCCCACACCACAATGCCTGGCTACTTTTTTTTTTTGGTGTTGTTGCAGTTGTCATTGTTGTTTAGCAGGCCTGGGCTAGCCTCGGTGCATGTGGCTGGCGCTGTAAACACTGTGCTACAGGCACCAAGCCTGGGATGAAGATTCCCAAACCCAGCTGTTCTTCTGTGTTACCCAGGGAACTTCAGAAATTTTATCCCACAAATATTGAGTGTCTACTATTTCATTCATAGGTGTGACAGGAGCAGCTCGGGTTCGGGGGTGGGCTGGCCTGGGGTCAACTCTGAGCTGTACCATGTAGAGGCTGATGACTGGACAAGTGAGTCAACCTCACTGAGTCTCAGTTTCCTCATCAGCAAAATGGGAGTGATGATGGCCCCACCCTCAGATGGGAAGAGTTCTGTGACTTAGCTCTTTGCTTGGCTCCCTGGCGAGGTGCTGGATCTGCAGCCAGGGCCACACATGCTCAGGGCTGAGTGAAGGTGGGTGGCTGATGGGGCACAGGCCGTCCTGCCGATTGTCATCTCTCTTTCTATAGAACGACAGCTGTGATGGTGCTGTCTCTCTGGGGGCCTAAGCAGTCCCAACCTTGAACACCCCGAGGATGCTGGCACTGGTTTGGAGCTGCTGCTGCGGCCCTGGCAGTTCCCCCATCCGTAAGAAGGAGCCTGCCCTGTGCCCTCTGCATTTGCTGGAGGGCCTCAGCGGTCCCCTGGCTCCTGAGAATGCCCTGTCCCCGCAGAGGGTGTCTGCGGACACGCAGGGATGGCAGCAGCCCTGGCCAAAGGGCGCAGTTCTGTTCCCTGTTAACTTCCCTTTGTTCGCCTGCCAGACCTGATGCAGGCGAATGATTAAAATATCAAATCAAGTTGCAGTGCTACCCCAGCGGGGCCTGTGCCTGTGTAGCAGGAAGGCCAGTTCCCCAATCCAGATTAGACAGGGCGGGGGAGGCATAGTCTGGGCACGTGGCCATGTGGGCTGTGCACAGGGTGGCACTTGGGGATGTGTTCAGACCCTTGGTTGAAAAATTGACCTCAGGAACTACCTATGGAGTAGGATGTGTGGGGGGGAGGGTATGCACATGTGATTGTGAGTGTGTCAGTGGGAGACTGTGAGTGTGGGTGTGCAAACGTGTGTGTGTGAACGTGTGAGACTGTGTGTGTGTGTGTGCATGTGTCAGTATGTGTACAAACATGAGTGTCAGAGTGTGTGTGTGAGAGTCTGAGGGGAAGGGTGTAAGGAGAGAGGAATTTGGGTGGCACCCTCAGGGCAGAAAGAAAGGCCCCTCTGTGGATTTTATTCCTGACCTCTGCAGGTCCCATAGTGCCACCCTGCCTGCAGCCTGGTGCCACCACCTGGGACCTGGCAACAGCACCCTCCTTTTGTCCACTCTTCCCACTTCTTGCCCTGAGCTCTGGCCATGGAGGTTTTCAGGCAAACTCTGAGGACCATCCCCACCCTGGCCTCCTTCTAGGGGTGAAGTCTTTCATTTGCTCCAGCCTTGCTAGGGACAGGTGACTCAGCCACCTTGTCAAGGAGCCCCAGGGTGCACCCCAAAAAGCAGGAGTGATGAGTAGAGCCACTAGAACATTTGTTGTGAGTGGGTCAGTGGTAGCTGGGTGGGGGCAGTCCTCTCTGGAGTTCTTGGGTGGGGAGTGAGGCCACACACCCCAGAGCAGACACAGCACAGGTAGGAGATCCTCAAGACACCATCCCCTGGGGTGTGGCCAGGACCCCAGGAGGCCTGCAGGAGATAGCTGAGTCCCCTGGCCTTTGGGCTTTCACGGATTAGTAAAATCTACCTGTTTCAATCTTGGGAGAATTTAGGGTGAAAACCCTTTTGTTTTGCCAAACTTGTGGCCAAAACCAAATCATTGCTATCCTATCATAAAAGGAAGGAAATTTTTTAGGAAAGCAAGTGACATATCTCAGATTAAAAAACAGTAGTTTCTAAGAAAGAGCAATCGGTAGCTTTACTAGGACATTTTTTTGCTTTGGAACAGTGAAAAGTATTCTCAGGGTGGAGAGTAGGGAAGCATCATTCTGGGATCCAGGAGTAGGGGCCATGGCAGCAGGGCGAGCCCAGCAATGGGGAGGGACCACTAGCCCTGCTCCTAGTGCTCAGGGCTGATGAGACCCTGTGTGGAGCTGGTTCTGGGACTTTGGGAAGTGGAGAGAAACCAGGTGGTGCAGTACCTGAAACACCTTGGAAGGAGGGACTGTGGGGCTGGGGGATGCTCCCCTGCACAGGTCCTGGTGCCAGCACTTAATTGCTAGCTGTGTGACTTTGAGAAGTTACCCAACCTCTCTGGGCCTTCATTTTTTCATTTGTTAATAAAGTGGTTGCCTTCCATGGTTGTTGAAATAATCAAATGAAATAATATAGATAGCCTCAGGAACAGTCCCTGGCATGCAAAATTTGATTGATCTGTGTTAGTTATTATTAAGAGGGCTGCTTCCACTTTTTTGGAGAGATCTCATGTACAGAAGGAACACATTCTGTGTTGCTGTGAGCAAGGCCCTGGTACCAGACACTTCTTCAAACATCATCTTGCAGAGGGACTGCAAGAACTGAGACTCAGAAGATTAGTGCTTTCCCCAGGTCACATAGCTAGGAGAAAGCAGAGCTGATCAGTCTGTCTCCAAAGCTCCCAGTGCTATTTTGTGATAGTTGGAGGAGATTTTAAATTTCACAGTTTTGAGGATCAGTTCTGTCCGGTCAGCATCTAACACAGTGCTCAGCACAGAGTGGGCACTTGGTAAATCCATTCATTGAGTGAAGAATGGGAAGTAGGAAGTTCCTGGTGGTGGAAGCCAAGAGCTACTGAAGATGGCATACATGCATTAGGGACCCACTGGGCTTGCCCTGTGAAGTCCCTTCTAGCTCTGGAGTTTATGAATTTGTGGCCAGCTGCTTGGGGAAACTCCCGAAGGTTGAGGGACTTTCAGAAGCATGTGTACTGTTGGAAGCCACTGACTTAATGCTCAGAGGTCTGTTCCCCTCTGAGGCCTCCAGGGAATAGCCGACTAACTTCTTGATCCTTCAAAGCTGGGGACTGGCCCTAGCACCACCTGCAGCCCCATCTACATTCAATCACCCTCCCCTGCCACCCAGCTCAGGTCACCACATCCCACCATGAGACCTGTGGATACATGGCAGCTTTGAGTTTGTCATGTCCCCTAACTTGGTTGCCAGAGCTGGCTAGTACTAGTGAGATCCAATTGTTAAATCTTCAGGGATTTTATGAGCCAGTATCATTGAAAATATAATTATGTAAGCTTGCAATTAGATTACCTTAGAAAAAGATAACGAGCATTTAAAATTCATCACTTACTAATTATTTTTCTACATTTTGCTATTATCTATGCTCTTGAGGTTATTGACCTTTATTGTATCTGTGTTGTGAAAATGTGTTTGGTAACTTCACATTGGTAGCATGGAGCTGGGTATGGTGGGAGTATTTATACCACAGTAATTGGCAAACACTACACCTCAAGACTCACCCCACCCCAAGAGATGATTGTTAAGCCTTTACCAGCACACCATAGCTTCTGCCTGTGTTAACTTTAGGAATTTATTGACAATGGCTGTGTATTATCATGTTGCAGAGGAGTCATGAGACCAATAGCCTCAGGTGCTCAGCATTGGGAGCTGCTGGTTTTCCTAAAAAAACGATCTCATTACCAGCTCCTGAACACTAGGAATGGTGTTAAAATCATTTCCCTGCCCTCTTTGCCTTCACTACTAGAAAACTTAGAAACAAATGTGAGGCCCACCTCTTGCAGATAGCAGAATTTACATTCTGCACACTCACTGTGTTTCTAGCACCTTATTTTCCTAACCATGTTTCCTCTTTGCCTTGTCACCTGCTCCTTTTTAAAACATTTGGTTCTTCAGCTAAGATACGAGAAGAAATGACTTACCGTATATCTGTTATGACCAAGTTCTCAGTGAACAGAACATGTCTAGAATGTCACAGCCCCAGGACAAAGGACCAGCATGGACTCTTTCGGTATGGGGCAAGGTGGGTCTCTTGCAGGGGGTCTCGGTGATTGGATGGATGGCCATGGAAGTTCTAGAACTATTGAGAGATACTAATGTTCAGTCCAACAACTTGTGCCAGCCTCCTGGCCTCTGGCACTCCATGTTTCCGCTCCTGTCCTCCGTGGATGCACAAAGTATCGGTTTACTTGGATATTTGCTTCATCTTTCTTCTTTAGCCCTTCAGCCTGCACATTCACTGCTTCTTCCACTTGGCTGTCATGGTGTGAAATGGCCCTGGGAAGGTGCGAGAACTTTTAAAAAATATTTGTATCAGTAAGACTAGCCCACATCGCAAAATCCCAAAGTTGCAGGTGCTGGTGTGGATGTGGAGAGAGGGGAACCCTTTTACACTGTTGGTGGGACTGCAAACTAATACAGCCTTTTTTGGAAAGAAGTATGGAAACTCCTCAAAGAACTTACATCAGACCTCCCTTTGACCCTGCAATCCCACTACTAGGCATCTACTCAGAAGAAAAAAAGTTATTTTATTATAAGGACGTATGCACTAGATGGTTTATCACAGCTTAATTTTCAATCACCAAGATGTGGAAACAGACTAAATGCCAATCAGTTCAGGAATGGGTTAACAAACTGTGCCATATACACACCATGGAATACTATTCAGCCGTAGAAGACAGTAATTTCACATCTTTTGTAGTATCCTGGATGGAGTTGCAACATATTCTTCTTAGTACAATATCACAAAAATGGAAAAGCAAATATCCCAGTGGACTCAGTACTCATATGGAGCCAGTTGATGATCTAATTCATGCCCACATAGGAGAAAAATTCATTTCAATTCAATCTGGGGGGAGAGGGGACAAGAGAGAGGGGAGAGAGGAATGAGGTTTGGGGTGCTCCCACTGAATCAGCACCAAGTAGGGGTGTATGGCACACCTTCTGGGTGCAGGACACAGCTATTAGAGGGACTCTACCTAACAAATTCAAATGTTGTGATTTGGGTGTTTGTACCCTCACCTTAACCTGTAATAAAAACATTTTTATTTTATTATTATTTTTTAAGAGATGGAGTCTTGCTATATTGCCCAGGTGGTCTCAAACTCCTGAGCTCAAGGGATCCTACTGCCTCAGCTTCCTAAGTCGTTGGGACTACAGGCACGTG
Source organism: Galagoides demidoff (assembly GCA_963574575.1). NCBI lineage: Eukaryota > Metazoa > Chordata > Mammalia > Primates > Galagidae > Galagoides > Galagoides demidoff. The sequence goes on along the minus strand of CAUYQV010044037.1, from coordinate 1,121 downwards.
CCACGCATCTGGCTTCCATTTTTGTGTTTAAAACGTTTTACATCTTTGTTGAGGTATAATTGACACATAACCAACTGCACATATTTAAAGTGTAGAGTTTGGTAAGTTTTAACATATGTGTTCATCTTTTAAACCGTAGTCACAGTCAAACTTGACTCATGTCCTTGGTAATTCAGACCTCCCATCCTCTTGGTTACTACCCATTTACTTGCTATTTCTGTTACCATCGATTCGTTTGGGTTTTCTAGAATTTGGTATAAATGGAATCTATAGTGTAAACTCTTTTTCCCCTTTTTAAGTCTGGCATCTTAGTGTAATGTTTTTGAGATTTGTCCGTACTGTTCCTACATCAGTAGTACGCTTCTTGTCCTTGCTAGGTAGTATTCCATCATAAAGGTATGCCACAATTCATCTGTTGATGGACATTTGGGTCATTTCCAGTTTGGGGCTATTATGAATAAAACTCCTGTAAAAATTTGGGTATGAGTCTTCATGTGTACATGTACTTTATTTTTTTGGGGGGGGTAAATACCTAGGACCCTAGGAGTGGAGTGGCTGGGTGGCATGTTGGATGTGTCTAACTTTAAGAAACTGCCAATTTTTTTTTTTTTAATCATGCAGTGTGACGTTGGCCTCAACTTTGTTACAGAACTCAGTGACAGGGTTTCTGTCAAATTCTACCTTCATGGAGCTCTTGTAGGACAAACAAGAGCATCTTTGTGAAGATGCTTAAGGCTCTGAGGAGGAGACCCCCAGAGAGCCAGGATATTATTCCCAGCATCATCACACCCTCAGAGCCCTTTAAATGGATTAATCAGATTACTTGTCTCCCCCACAGACCTGAGTAAGATGCTGGAGTGAGGAGGGGGGACTTGAGAGTCTCGCTGGATTTGATACCACCCAACTCTTCTCTGGCCTCTGAACAGTGCTCATGTCACACCGTTTTTATTTATTTTCATGCTGTTTTTTCTTTTTCAATTGTTCTTTTTTTTTTTTTTTTTTTTTTTTGAGACGGAGCCTCAAGCTATCCCCCTGGGTAGAGTGCCATGGCATCACAGCTCATAGCAACCTCCAACTCCTGGGCTCAAGCGAGTCTCCTGCCTCTGCCTCCCAAGTAGCTG
>CAUYQV010044032.1:0-17287 GCA_963574575.1 Galagoides demidoff | reverse complement strand
CAGCCACATACACCTAAGGTGGCGGGTTCGAATCCCCAGCCTGGGCCTGCCAAACAACAATGATGGCTGCAACCAAAAAATGGCCGGGCGTTGTGGCGGGCGCCTGTGGTCCCAGCTACTTGGGACGCGGAGGCAGGAGACTCGCTTGAGACCAGGAGTTGGAGGTTGCTATGAGCTGTGATGCCATGGCACTCTACCCAGGGGGATAGCTTGAGGCTCTGTCTCAAAAAAAAAAAAACAAAAAAAACCATAGATGTCTGAGACCCACATTCTAGGAAATATTGTCCATCACAGCTCAAGGCAAGGATCAGGCACCTGGGATGTGTACCTGTCGGCCAGGTTTTGGTCGGTTTCTCCTTCTGGTGAACCGGCATCACCTGTCAGGACGATTGTGGGTAGACTGCAAGATACTCCTGCGATGGGTGGGCCCTGTAAGTTTAGAACAAAAACATGAAGGAGTTAGGTGTAGGCTGGTGGGAGCTCCCAGGGCCTGGGGCTGGAGCATTTATTATAGTCATGACACTCAGACATCGTAATAAGGGGACAATTCAGTTTGGTTGTTTTCTTCCCCCCCCCCAACTTTACTGAAGTATAGGTGACAAGCAAAAATTGTATATATTCTAGGTGTACAATAGGGTGTTTCGATGTGTATATATATATATATATGTATATAGTGAAATTATATTAGCTTTATTGTTACCACAACTAAGCTAATGAACATATCTACCATCTCTCATAGTTACCTTTTATGTGTGTGGTGGGAATACCTAGCAAATCTCAAAAAAACAACACTATAAACCGCGGTCACCAAGTGTACATTAGATCACCAGAACTTTCATCTTACAATGGAAAGTTTATATCCTTTGACCAGTATGTCCCCATTGCCCCCATCCTTCAGCCCTTGGCAACTACCCTTCCACTTTCCGTTTCTGTGTGTTGCACGAGTCTGAGGTTCCCCATATAAGCGAGATCATTTGCCTTTCTGTGCCTGGCTTATTTCACTTAGCATAATGTCCTCCAGGCTCACCATGTTGTCACACAAGGCAGATTTCCTCCTTTTTTAAATGCTAAATAATATTCTATTGTGTTCATATCTATTTTTTCACATTTTCTTTATCCATTTATCTGTCCCAGGACACTTAGATGGTTTCCATACCTTGGCTATTGTAATAATGCACAAACACAGTTTCTTTGGATTACTCAGGGAAAAAAAACTAGGCGTTTCTCCTTTCTTACCTAAGGCACTCACCACGCTTAACACTTTGTGTGTATGAAGACTGTGAAAACATAAGCAATCCCTTGTCATTACTCACTAACAGCGCAGGAGAAGAATGGTGTTGGAGTCCTCAGACTGTGCCCCGCCTGGCTGGGAAGAATGGAGGCCAGGAGCAAAGGTGCTGGCACCCACACATCCCTGCTATCCAGTGACGGCCCTACCTTTGCACAATTTTTTTTTTTTTGAGACAGAGTCTCAAGCTGTTGCCCTGGGTAGAGTGCGGTGGCATCACAGCTCCCAACAACCTCAAACTCTTGGGTTTAAGCGAGTGTCTTGCCTCACTCCTCAAATAGCTGAGACTACAGGCGCCTGCCACAATGCCCGGCTATTTTTTTTGTTGTTGTTGTTGTTGCAGTTATCATTGTTGTTTTTTTAGTTGGCCCGGGCTGAGTTCAAACCCGCAGCCTTGGTGTATGTGGCCGGCACCCTGACCCACTGAGCTATGGGCACCACCCTGCATAATTTTGACGTTGCAGAAAAGATGATTTGTTCAATAAATGATGGTTTTCAGTTTAATTTTTGTTACCATGTAAACATGGTTATCTAAATAACTAAATATTTCTGAAATTAAAACAACAGTTATAGACTGGTCCTTAGATTTTTGTGGTATGATTGTACAACTACCAGGTAAATAACAGTCAAAATGAGAGTTATTACATCTCAGGTTGGAGAAGTTGTAGTGTAATTTGTGTCTTTATACCATGTTTCCCTGAAAATAAGACACTGTCTTATATTTATTTTTTTCTCAAGAAGACACACTAGGGCTTTTTTTGGATTTGAACCTGCCACCTCCAGCATATGGGGCGGGTGCCCTACTTCTTTGACCCACAGGTGCTGCCTGGGATGTCTTATTTTTATTAAGTATAATACAACAATCTACATTATTCAAATACAATTAAGTCATCTTCTTCTGGAACCTGACAGGGGAGCTGATGTTGTTGGTTATGCTGGTGCTAGTGGTACGTGAACTCCTTTCCCCTAGCCATTCGCACATGCACAATAGGGTGCCTGCCACCGGTTACCACGTGTGCACCCGCGCAAGTACCAATGGCTAGGAGAAAGGAGCTGTGGCAGGCAGATAAAAGGTATTCCAGTCTTCCTTACCGCTCAGAACCAAAATGCAGGGTGTGGCTATGCAGATACACTGCATAGCCACGCCCATCACTAAGTCTTATTATGGGGTAGGGCTTATTTTTTCATTTAACAAATGCATAGAAATCCTGCTAGGGCTTATTTTGGGGGTAGGTCTTATTTTTGGGGAAACGCGGTACACGGCTGATGGTTATGTGGATTATAAAACCATGTTAGGGTATAATAAATGTTTGTTGTGTGAATAAATGAATGAAAGAAATAAAAGCCATGTGGAATATACAGTAAGATCCATAACAATGCACCTCAACCTTCTTTCCCTAAGGGAACTGGGGGTGACAAAGGGACTATGTTAACAGTGATACTTGGTGTCTCTCTGGTTCTTTTCCTGCCTGCTCTTGCAGTATTTTCATCTCAGAATTGTTCCTAGGGGTTTTCTCAGAGATTCCTTCATCAACTTAAGACAGTGCCAGCCATTGTCCTTCTGCTCCTCCCCGCCCCTTCACTGGCCCGTGCCACCACTGCTGCCAGGGCTGGCTGAATGCCGACGGTCCTTGCCAAAGACCTGTCCCTTAATGCTCTGAGCAGGTCACCACCACCTCCCACTGTTGGTACTGCTTTGTGCATTCACTTTCCCTGGGGAGTCAAGTCCTTCTGGAGCCCCCGGACATTAAGGGTTCTTACCTCTACTGGCCCTGCAGAAGCCCTGGCCTGGGGGCTGCCGATGGGCTGGAGCCTCTCGGAGCCAGGTTGGGCTGTGCTCTTGAGCCCTCAGTGCAGTTGGTTCTTCCCTAGGTGGGAAGAGGCCCTCTCTCCTCTTTACATTACATCTGTTCAATGGCTCCTACACGGTGCTGTCTGAAGTTCTTAAATCCCACGATTTTTAGTGAAATCAGCTTTTCTCATTTTCATTTGCATCTTTTCCCTCCTTTGGCCCAAACATAAGGCTGCATGAGCTGGAGAAGTCTCTGAGTAAGAGTCCAGCCAGGGCAATGTTGTGTTGTTCTCTTGCAGAAAGGACACTTTTATGTGGACACCCTAAGGCAGATGCCTAAGAAGACATTCCTTGGGCTCTGTTCAAACTTCTGCTTATCAGCTACTAGCTGTGTGTCCTTGGGCAAGTTATTCAACCTCTCTGTGCTCCATGATTATAAAATCTAACTCACAAGTGATGTGAAGACTAAAAATAACGTTATAAAATAATAATGTTATAAGGCATCTAGAACATGATTGATATTTTTTAAATAAGTGATTGTATTACTGTCAAATATCTTTCTCCCTCATTCAATAAACACATTTTGGTTATCCGCCATGTGCCAGGAGCAGTTTGAGATATGAAGAGAAGACCTTCAAAGGGTCACAATCAAGCAAGGGGTATGGAGAAGTAACTGATACTTATAATAAATACAGGCTGGCCATAAACTTGGTGTGCAATTTTAAACTGTACACTATTTTAAATTGCACATGAACTTCATGGCCCTATACCTTGTATAAGGCAATGGGGGGTCATGTTCTGTGTAAGTTCAGGGGAAAGGAAAGAAAACTCTGCAGTCAGGGGAGTTGGAGAAGACTCTCTAGAGGAATGGACCTTTGAGCTAGGTCTTGAGGGATGAATAAGAGCTTGCAGGACAAAAATATTGAGGGAAAGGTGTCAGGGAAAGGACTGGGGCAAAGGGAATAGCATTAGCAAAAGCATAACTGGGAGTTAGGGGTTTATTGGTGTACCTGGAGCAGGTGTATAGATAATGGGTTATGTGAGATAGACAAGGTCAGGGGATGGAGAAGAATGTAAAACTAGAATAACAAGTCAAGCAGCTTCTGAAGGATCTTAAAGCTACTCCAATGAGTTTGGTCTTTCTGATTTTAGAGATGGAGAGTCGTTAAGGTTAGGTTTGGGAATAACTACCCAAAGAGAAGGAGAAAACATAGAAATACTGGCAGCAGATCCATCCATGAATCCCACACTGAGATGATGAAAGAAGCCCTGTTACAACATCCATCCTCCCCTAAAGGGAGGTCGAGGGGCTCCCTGCCAATCAGAGCTATCTCATTCTCCAATTGGACACACCCAAAGTTGGCCTAAGTGGAGTGACAAAAGTCAGCATGACGCATTTGGCTGGAACCAAGACCACCCAACCTATCCTCATGATCCCAGAGCTGCAGTCCCTCCCTCCAAGAACACAGACACCTATCCTCTGTCAAAGACTGCTCCTGGAAGAGAAACCCAGGGAGTTTTCCCCAAAGCAGCAGCTCATTCCATGGGTAGTATCATCTTGACGGGCTGGCCACTTGTTTTGTCCTCCTGCTGCATTATCCCCAGTCCCCATGATGATAAAATGGTTGAAGGCCTACTCTGTCTCTGGAGGTTGTGTGAATAAAATCAAATGATGAATACATACAGACCTGGGTAAGTGTCATGTGGCTTACAAATACCCATTAATTATGATTATTATTAAAATGAACGGGGGCTCTATTCTGAGTGAACCACTTCTCCCCATCTTTTGTCCAGTGAGCTTTCTGACAGAGGTCATCAGGCAGCAGAGAGGCTGGGGCTTCCAAGGGGCCAGAGGGAAGCAGGACAATTTTGGATCATGGTGTGGGGGCCTAAGGACATGCAGGGAACAGTTCAGGAGGCTGAATGTGTCAAAATGGCAGGTGGCTGGTTGGAGGTGGCACCAAGCGGGGCTGACAGTGGGATGCCAAGTTACATGGGAGAACCAGGGAAGAGGAAGAAATGAGAGTTTTCTACTGCATGGATTCTCTGACAAGTGGAAAGAGCTGAAGCTTTTCCAGAGGTTTCTCTTCACATAATTAAAAGGATTTCTGGTGAGTGTGGTCTCTTGGATGTCATTGAAGCAACAAGCATCCTCTGAAGCATATTCTCTGAGCTCAGAGGTGCAAATTAGAGACCTGTGGGCTCATTTGCTGGAATAGTGTTTACACGTTTTTAAATTAGTAACATTCCATAATAGGAAGAATCCACAAAGGGGTCTGGATATTCTGCTTTTCTTGAAACTGAAAGATCAAGCAATCTTGGGTTCACATTTCTACAGAGTAACCCCTGGTTTGGGCTATCTGAAATGGCTTGCTTATGCTTAATTCATTTATCCCAGCCCCAAAGGCATCTGAGTAACTGTCCAATGTCATGTGATTCCTATCCCAGTTGATTTTCTGGGGCACAAGAGGTTTGTGCTTAAAATCTCCCCCACCCACATAATTTATCAGGTATCTTCAAACTATGGCCTGCAGGTCACATGCAGCCTGCCTAGGACATTATCTGGCCCGCCAGGTGTTTTTGCCACCACTGCCTGTCCTGCTTAGCAACCGACTCGTCCCGGGCCCCACAGTCCAGCCCTCCAATGGTCTGAGGGACAGTGAACTGACCCCCTGTTTAAAAAGTTTGAGGACCCCTGATCTAAATGGCCTCCTGTCTGAGTGCCACCAGGAGAACACCAATAGGAACTGTGATTATGCTTGTAGCATGTATGGGGTTCCTTCCCTGGGTGGATTTTATTCCAACTATGAATGTTTGAGCTCTGAAAAGTGCCTTTTTCATGTTCACCATATTTAGAGAATTTCTTTCTTAGGAGCCCTCTGATGAATAGGAAAAATGCATTTTGGCTAAAACAGCATCTTCACAAGTATTCTATGACATGGTTTCTGCCATCCCTTTTGGGGGTGCTTTCGATACTGTACCCCCTTTTGTTACTGATGGGCTATGTCTATTTAAAAGGTCAGGATGAGCCAAGCATGAACTAACTTCTTCATGTTGCCTTTGGAAAAAAATAACTTGGTGACAGTGATGGAAGAGTTTCACTTGTTCAGTCTGCTAAGTAAGTAGAACACAGATTTTAATCTGTTTTTTATCAATGCACTACTACTTCTGTAAGCAACCAACAATATAACTTAAGATATAAAACCATGATACATATAAATGGGAGAACAATTTGATAAATACAAATATCCCCACCAGACAAAGAGAAATGCATGGTCCTGACCATCCGGGGTTTGGCTCTGAGGTTAAACTATTTGACATGAAGCCCAATGAGAAACCTGTGATCCATGTGGTCTAGACTCTCAGCAGGGTCGCCTTAAAGAGCTTTTCCACAGAAACCAACAGAAAAAGAACTTCATTCTTTCCCCTCTCAAAGTACACAAACGGGAACAACCTTCATGGTCATCCCCCCTTTTCTTTCCTACACTTTTCTCATGCCCCACACTCTGACAACTCTTCGCATGGTTGCTCTCCCAACCTAGATCTATCCATCCCTCTCCCCCTCCAGCCTTGAATTCCTCGGCCCCATCCAGTTATTTATCATGCAGGTTGTCTTTTTATGATTGACTCCCAAAAGTGTACAAAAGAGTCTTACAGAGGAAGGATCTTCCCTAAGAAGGGAGGGGCACTGTGCTGGCAATGATAAGGTTCTCTTTGGAGTCCAAGGAAGAGATGAAGTCTGCAAACACCCTCACATCACCATGCCTTATTCTATCCATGAGTCCTGCAAACATTTATTGAATGCCTATTGTGGCCAGGATCTGTGCTAGAACCTGGGACAACAAAAGTGAACCAGGCAGGCCTCTGCTCTGCTTCCTGTTAGCACAGTGGGGTGTGGACAGGAGTGGAAACGCCCTTCACCTCTGCAACTGATAGTGACCTCAGTGCTGACACCTCCAGGTGAATGGGTGCAAGGCACTGGAGTGAGTTGCTTTCTAGTGGGAGCATTCTAGGCCTGCTAGCTAAAGACCACTTGCAGCAGAGCTCTCCTAGGGTGGCTGCCGTGCGCGGGACCATGGGCACCCTAACTCAGAGGAGGGCCAGCGCAGAGGTGCACGCATGAAAAGGCAGAAACAATCCAGGGGTGGCAAGTGCTAAGTATGGGACCACAGACATGCACAATTCCAAGCTGTTAAGAATCAGGAAGCATAAAGCAATTGGGGGCTCGGCGCCTGTGGCTCAAGTGGCTAAGGCACCAGCCACATACACCTAAGGTGGCAGGTTCGAATCCAGCCCAGGCCCACCAAACAACAATGATGGCTGCAACCAGAAAAAAAAAATAGCCAGGCATTGTGGCGGGTGCCTGTGGTCCCAGCAACTTGGGAGGTAGAGGCAGGAGACTTGCTTGAGCCCAGGAGTTGGAGGTTGCTGTGAGCTGTGCCACGGCACTCTACCCAGGGGGACAGCTTGAGGCTCTGTCTCAAAAAAAAAAAAGCGACTGGGGGAAATCCTCTAATCCCCTGATGGAACATCCTCAATAACTCTTTACTCTCTCCTTCTAATGTGTGAAAAATACACAAATCAGAATATCAAAGTGTTCTTTCCCTGATCAGTTCACAATATGGTTGAGCAAGCTCTCAGCAGCTCCTAGTTTTCTGCAAAACTCTTTTTCTTGGGAACGTTTAAGTCTTGTGCAGGCTGCTTTCACTCTAGCAGGGCCTGGGGAGACAGCAATCCAGGAGAGGGAGTGTGGGAAGATTCCAGCAGCCTCTGGGGCGAATTCTGCCAGATTTTAATGCAGTGTAAATACCCATCTCCGTGCCCACTCTGAGCTGCCAACAGAAGAAAGACGCTCCAGAAAGCTTGTGTGGGTGGCACAAACAAGCATACAGTCTGCCAGGTAAGTGACCAGCTTAGGAACTTCGAGGGTCCCAGGTTTGAAGCCATGCTAGCTTATGATACAGCTTCCCATTTACTAGCTGTGTGACTTCAGGCAGGTTACCTCATCTCTCTGTTGCCTTGGTTATCTCATCTGTAAAATAACTTTCACAGTGTAGTTACAAAAATTAAATAGGTTGATATAGAAATAGAATTTCCAGATAAAATACAGAATATGCTTATTGTATTTAAATTTCAAATATACAACAAATAATTTTTTAGTATAAGTATGGCCCAAATATTGTACAGCTATAACTATATTTTCTCTCTCTCTCTCTTTTTGGAAGTCAGGGTCTATGTTGCCTAAGCTGGTCTTAAACCACTGGGCTCACATGATCATCCCACCTCAGCCTCCAGAGCAGCTGAGGCTACAGATGTGCCTCACCACACATGGTGTATAACTGTGTATTTTATTTGCTTCATCTGGCAGCCCTAGATGGCAAACCAGTGGCAGAGCACCTGGCCCCTAATAAAGCTCAGTAAGTGTTAAATTCCATTATTTTCACCTTTGGGACTGAATTAATTACTTTGACGTTCGGTTTTGAGGAGATTGTTGCTCTTAGTTCTGGGTCTGATCCACCATTTGGAATTAGATTGGGAGGGTCTAGCCCTTGTGGTCATGGCCCCAGGAGCATCTCCCCCTGGGGCATCTGGCCACATAGACCCAAGTAACCAATGACTCCTAGAGAAGCCACCTGCAGGGCTACCTTCATCTGGCTCCCCCCACCCCTTACTTTCTGCTGCTCAAACCAACAGATGTCCTTTGCAGGTTACAGATATGGAAGCAAAGAAAGAAATGTAGTGGAAGGAAGTGGCACTTAATTAGACCTACTGTGTGTGGGCACTGTCCCAGACACTCCTCATGTCTTCACATTTAGTCCTAACAGTAATTCAGGGAATGAGCCTGAGGACACCAATCTACAAATTGGGGGTCATAATACCTCCCAAACTCATAGGATTATGAAGGGGAAAGGAGGGGATGAAAGTGAAGGCCCTGAGCCTGGAGGGGGTGATTGACACAGTCTTTGTTTTCCCTTCTTTTCCTACTTTGGTCCCTATTTTATCAATGAAAAAATTGACTTGTCTGGGGCTCTGTGCTTGCAAACAGTGGAAGTGACTTCACCCTGGCTGGGTCCTTCCCACCGTACCACACTCTCTTACCACTGTCTCCACTGTCTTCTCTCTCCCTCCCCTGATTCCGGTGTCCTGCTGCCTCTAACACACTCTTCTTTCAATCTGTACCCTCCCTCATGGATGGTACCTCTTCCTCCAGGAAGCCCTCAGGTCAACACAAAGCTGGACACACAGCAGGAGGCAGGACAGCAGGGACGGGGGTGCACTTGGCTCACTGCCCCTCCCACCAACCCATGGGCCCAGCCTCCCTAGGGATCCACTTCTCTTCCCTGGAATTGGCCAAGCACTATGGGCTGGGCCATCTCCCAGCAAGCTCATCCTATAATAAGCAGGTCACATTGTGTTCTCCTTAAGTGAACCTTATAGAAACATTTCGATATTTATTTCACTCATAAACTCCCAGGAATGCGCAATAGTTTTCCTAACCACCTGGGCACAGGGATAAATATAGGCCAGTGTCACAGATGGTAATATTAGCTTCCTTTCCCCGATGTCACATGACTAGGCTTGGGCTAGGAAACTGTAAGGAATAGCCCTAACCCCGGCCTGCCCCAGCTCAGGCTGGCATGGCGAGTTTAGCTCCCGCAGATGGGCCCTGGCAGACAGCCTGGCAGAGGAGACCCTGCCGGAAGTTACTGTTGGGTAGTGGAGAAATCAGGTAGGCCTGAACCCGAATTTCCCCCAGCTGACCTCAGGCAAGTTGCTTAACTTCTTTTATGTTCTCAAACATTATATGGAGCTAATAATCCCCATTTTCTAGGCTTGTTTTAAGGATTATGTGAGAAAAAGTAATAATACTATGAGAGGGAGGGTGGTGGTGAGGCATGGGCACTGTGAGGCTGTGATCCCTCACTTACAGCCTGGAGGGCAAATAGGGACTGCCTCGGTAGAGAGTGGCTCCAGCAGCAAGGAGCTGATAGTGCTCTTATCATAGGACAAAAGAACTCTCTGGGAATTTGCAAGAACATGATTATTCCAGCAGTCAGTCCTGAGGGCACAGGAGGGAGCAGAAGGGCCCCTACTGAGGTCTGCCATGCACTGTGGGCCAGTTCCCTGGCTCCCGCGGCTTCCTGGTGTGCCCCCTGCACATCCTCCCCTGTGCCCAGGGCCTGCCCTGCCTCGGGTGGGCGCTCTTTCCTGCCATTGTCCAGTTTATTCCTAGAAGTCGGAAATAAATAATCACCAGATTATCCTGCTTTTACTTTTTTTTTTTTTTTTTTACTGGTTTTATTCTTGTGTAACAGACTTCAAGAGTGTGGAAAGGCACATGATACCTATGAGCCCTGTTCTGGGGAGCGTCGCCCCGCCAGCCAGCCTTTCATCCATCATTATCTTCTACCTTCCCTTTCTAATATTGTTCCTCCCCCACTTCTTCCTCCCTTTGATATAGTCATTTCATCCTCCTGGCAGCCAACTCTCCACCCAGTCTTTCAGACAACCACCTGTCCATCATCATTCCATCTGTCCATTCTCCCATCCATCCTTCCCTAAGCTCCCACCACATGCCAGGACCTGCGCTGAGGGCTGTAGATAACACACGTGAAAGACACGGCCTCAACCCCAAGTAGCTCACATGCCATCTGACAGGGAGACAGAAATGAAGAATGACAAGCGCTCCATTGCTCAGAATAGGAACCAGGACAAATAATTGTAAATGCAAATAATTGTAAATGTAATCCTGACTGTCCACAACCATCAGTATCTTAAAAACACTTTCTGCTTTTTCCTTCCACAGCTCCAATCTCACAGCTCTTATCCTGCGACCAGAATCACCACAGGCCAGCCTAGCAGAAGTGCCTCTTTTACTCTTCCCAGGCCTCTTTTTCATAGATGATGGGGCACCAAGCCCTTGCTCCCGTGCCTTGAGCCTCTGGTGTCCAGGATACTGGCTTTATTGCTAGGTAGGGCCAGGAAAGGAGGGAAAAGTTGGCAGGAACAACTTGGCTGGAAACTTGAGTTGAACCTCTACTCAACCATGACATAACCATGTGACCTCAGCTTCTTCATCTATAAAACAGAGATAGTAATACACATATCTACTTTGTTCCCAATAGATGCCACCACTGGAAATCCTTGATTAGAGCATTCAAGTTCATCCCAGTTTCCGATGATTAGCGTGAACTTACCTGCCTCAGTTTTCTCATCTATAAAAAGGGATAATAATAATACCTACCTCCTGCAGTTTGGGGGAGGTCACTAGGAACAGGCAGCACAGTGTAAGTGTTCTCATTGGTTGGGGTGCGGGGTCCCTACTCTACATGGTCCTTAGCAGCTTCCAAGTGCTTTATGTGCCTTATCTATTTTGTCCTCATCTCTTTCCTGACAGAGCATTGATTCTTAGGCTCACAATAAGGTGGAACCTCTCTGCTGGCCAGTGAGGACAGAGCTTGAATGGCTAAGGTGAGGCAAGGTGGAGAGAGAAGCTGACAAACCTCCTTCTGTAGTAAAGTGCATCGTTAAACTAATGTTCCCGGGAATGACACAGAGCAAGGATCCTCCAGCTCTTGATCACAGAAAGCCATGGGTGAAGAGAAGAGCAAGTGAGATCAGAGAGAATTGTCATTCAGTGTAAATCCACCGGGCAGCGAGCTACCTGAACACATCATGAGACACGTGTTGAGTGTTTGTATGTGGAAGTGAATAGTCCTCCCTTTCCTGTGTGCCCAAACTCCACTGTAGTATAGGAGGGGCCCAGCAGCTGCACAGCCAGAGATTCTAGGTGCTTGGCAAGCAGATCCTTCCCTGTTAGGGCCACACACAAAGAGCTGCTTCTCCAGAGCACACTCCAACCTTATCTCAGTTACTTAAATCAGTGGAAGGAGGGGCGGGGATGCCACCAGTTAGCTGAGTGCTGTATTATTTTTTTTTTTTAAAGAAGAATATCACCCTCAGAAGAATGCCATGGCATCATAGCTCACAGCAACCTCAAACTGTCGGGTTTAAGTGATTCTCTTGCCTCAGCCTCTGGAGTAGCTGGGACTACAAGCACCTGCCACAATACCTGGCGATTTTTAGAGATGGGGGTCTTGCTCTTGCTCAGCTGGTCTCGAACCCATGAGCTCAGGCTATCTACTCACCTCAGCCTCCCAGAGTATTCAGGATCCTAGCTAGGATTACAGGAGTCACTGCACCCGGCCTCATGCTACATTATTCTTAAGCCACAAGATGCTTCTGCAGAACAGGGCTTAGTATCAGCATCTGCCTAGGGTGCCAATGAGTGAAGCACAAAGCAGATGCTTGGGGAAGCCTGGAGGGCCTCTTATCTGTGGCCTAAGCCAGGCAATAGCATGGTGGCCTATGTTTCTAGGGGCCAGTTGCATCAGGTTGTGCTGTTTTATTGTCTGGCTGAGGATGAAAGAGGAAAGGCCATGGGTAGCACAGTACCTTGTCAGGAGTGTGACATGAGTTTTGTTCGAGGGCTCTGTGGGCTGGCACACCCAGAGGATGGCAGGTATGGGGGTTGGTGAGATCCAGCACCATAGCTGCTGTGCTTTGGTGTCACCTGATCATCAGCTCTACAGAGGCCCACGTTGCCTCCTCTGAGACAAGTAGCTTTGGGAGTACAGGACAATGTCCCCTTGGTCTAGGCACCAGAGCTCTCACAGAGAACCCAAGGACAAAGTCAACAGTGCTTAGCACAGAGCACAGATTAAGTGGGGCTCTTGGGGCAGGCTGCCACCTGGGTGCAATCCTGAGCTGCCACGTGTGAGCTGCATGACCTCGAGGAATGTACTTGACTTCTCTGTGCCTCACTTTCCTCAGCTAAAATGGAGATGATAATACCTGCCATAGGTTGGCTAGAAGTTAAATGAGTTAACACAGAAGAATGGTATTTGATACATGTTATTCTTAAGTGACTCTGAGGGCAATGGAGATGGAGGAGGGGAGGCAGGAATGGGGGGATGCTGGGGCAGGTGGTACGAAGCTGGGAGATCGGCTTATGAGCCCACACTGACCTGCCCCTGGGGGCTCCTGAAGCCCTATAGAGGAGGATGAAGGTTGTCCAGCTGGAAGCTAGAGCCAGCAAAAACTGGGCTCCTACAGCTGTCTGAGCCTTTGGTACCCTCAGGTTTGCAAGGCACCTCTGAGGAGGCCATCCTGTCCCACAGCTGCTGATCACCGCATGGGAGATGACAGATGCCCAGTAAGACTGCACCTGGGGCCTGGGGCCAGGTCTACAGGCCCAGGGCAAGGGGGAGATGGGCAACAGGGAGATGGACTGAGAAGGGGCTTAGGAGGCTCTGAACACTGTCATGGGAGAAAAGACTGAAGGAACTGGAGTCAAAGAGACTCTGGGAATACCCAAATGGCAGGCCATGCAGAGGGCAGAACTGAAGCAGTGTCTGGGAAGAGGCAGTTTCCAGACTGACCAGGGCAGAGCTGACCACCACCAATCCACAGTACAGGGACTTTGGGGAGGTGGTGAGCTTCACACTGTGGGACTATTCATACCAATTCCTAAGACCCACCCCAGAAGAGTCTGATTCAGCAGGTTTGGGATGGCTGAGGAATGTGGGGTTCACAAGTTCCCTAAGTGACTGAGTTGGGACTCAATGTTATACAGAGTCTATCTGGAACTTAGATGTGATCTGGGATCCCTCTAGCTCTGACAATCTGTCCTTTTGTCCCCTAAGGTCCCAGGCTTATGTCCTGACAGCTTCTATTCCTGCCAGAGCCCTTTGACTACAAACTCTTCCTTCCTTCTGAGTCTCTCCTTATTCAAGGGCCAACCCAGAAGACGTGCTCAGGACTCAGCCTTGCAGAGGGCATTGCTGGGAGGCTTTGTTTCTTTGTGGTATTAGATCACAGCTTCTGATTAGGAGCCTAACGGTGTTTGTGTGGGTGAGAGTACGTGCATGCATGCATGAAGGAAGAAAAACAAGATCTAGCTCTCCAGCTTTCATCTTCTGTGTGAGAAGGACTTGGCCAGTGCTCATGCCAGGGATGGGAAATGAAGCTGGGACCTGAGAAAGCAGAACTAGGGCCGGGCCCCAGGGAGCTGTAACCCCAGCAGGATGCGCTATTCTTTGCTTCACAGAATGGGAATTCAGACAGTATCAGGACTTCCAGCTGAGTCCTCCCAGCCAGGCCTGCCTCCCTGACTGCCTGGCTTCTGACACTCCCAGGGACAAGAGGCTCTAGCCCCTCCCCTGGAGGTGGCCACCTGAGAAGCCCAATGTGAGTTGTGTGCTGGGTGCAATAGGGAGAGAAGCTCTTTACTGACCGTGCCTGGTTGGCTTCTGGAGAACTCAGAGAGAGTAAACTAATGTTGAATTTGATGTGGCCTTCAGCTGGGGGGTGGGGGGGTGGTCCTTTGGGCTAAAGAAGTTGCTCAAGGGCTGGGCTGAACAGGCAGAGTCTAGGGGCAGCAACTTAGGCTTATCCTGGGTAACACAGGAGAAGCCAAGTTAACAGCCTTGGTTTCAAGGTCTTTGGCCAAGACAGGTCTTTTGACCATGATATAGAGGAGCTGGGAGTGAAGCCCAGCTTGGCATGACTACGGAGTCCATTCTATTAAATCCTATGGCTCATCTAACTTTCATGACTCCAAACCACTCATAGGCACAACCCAGGTCAGTCTGAGGGTGAGTTTCAAGGGGCAGCCATACAGGAGGAGAGATCCCTGAGCTTACCACTAAGTCAAGGGCAAGAGAGTTCCAACTGGCCAGCAGGAACCCCAGATTCCAGTTTCCCACAGGTTCAGCCTCTCTATGACCTTGAGCCGGAACCAGACATCTATAAAAAGAGGTGGGCTCTGATGACCCTTCACATGCCATGATTCTTCCTGTGCTCAGGGGAAATCCAGATTTTAAAGAGAATGTTTGCAGGTGCCAAGACCTTCTGTATCTGAGCCCAGCGGGCAGGCCAAGAGGAAAGAATGTGTGAGTGAGCATTATTTTGCAAACGGGCAGATTCTTAGTGAATGTTTTCATCTTATGTTATTTGTTTTCTTACACATCATGACTGTGGGAACTTAGATAGTAAATACTTAGAAAAGAACGACCCCTTGTATGCTCATATCCCAAGTTCATGGGAGTAAGATGAGCCTGGCAGTCTTGAGGGTGGGAGGATGCTCTTCCCTTATGTAGCTAAGTGACAGGTTTTATGTTGTCTTGTTTTGTGTCTCCTGAAGAAATGGGTTGAAAGAACCTTTTAATTTTATTTTTAAAGAATTTTTAATTAAAGGTGTTTAGAACCAGGAAGACCTGAACTCAATATAAAAACCTGTCTTCACTGACAGTGGAATTGCATCTCTGCTGATCTTTTATTATCTTTTTTTTTTTTTTTTAAGGAATGCTTTTACTTTTAGGGCAGCTATTTGGGGAGTTTCCAGGATTTGGGAGCTAGATTTTGCATAAGAATCTGATTGAAGGACACTAGTGTTGTTAATGAAGTGAAAGGTTCAGGGTCAGTCATGGGCATTATAGGTGGAGTCCAGGGATGGGAAGTATGAATACTAAAGAGAAAGACCCAGGGAAGTCATGGCCTGAGGGTCTGGGGACAGCCACACTGTGTCTTGTCACTCCCTTCTTTGATTCCCAAGCTTTTAGAACTCGGCCCCCTTAGCAGCACTTGCTAGGTCCAGGCTGTCTCTGGGTGGGTTGGGAGTAGGGGATTCAATACTGAGCTGTTCTGCCCCAAGTTGAAGGGATGGTACTTGGCCCCTTGTCAGTGGAACATTCAAGGGAAGAGCTTCCTCCTTCCTCCAAGGTTGCCAAGCCCTGCAATGTCTCAATCCCACAAGTTTGGGACATGGAGCTGTATAGTCTAATGGTACAAGGGGTCATTCTTTTCTAAGTATATGTACTATTTAAGTTCCCATAGTTGTGATGTGTCCGAAAACATTTGTCATCATAACGCGAAAATATTCACTAAGAATTTGCCCATTTACAAAAATAATGCTCCCTCCTACATTCTTCCCTCACTTAACAAGTGTCAGTCCAGTCTGGCTCAGGTTAGTCTGGATGACTGTCAGATAGAACAAGTTCAGTGCAAACCAACAGCAAAGTTCATGAAGTTAAACAGCAACAACAAAAAATGGACGAGAACTTCACATGCAAGGTTTTGACCAAGGAGATCAGAGGGAACTGATCAGTTAACAAAGAAAAAGCAGTGAGGATGATGGTGAGATAGGTTTTCCAAAGGGGAATACTGAAGGCTTGAAAGAGATCCTTGGACAATGGATGAAGCTTTTAAATATTAAACAAACCAAATCTCTTAATGAAGGTGCTTGTGAAGTAAAATGTGAAGAATGTGGTATCGTGTGAATAAATCATTTTTCTGGTATTAAAAAATACATCATACCAAAACTAGATACTTGATTATTTGTTCAACCTAAAAATTAGCATATAATTTATGTTTTGTAATCTAGTTAAAAATAACTTATTTTCTTTTTTTTTTTTTGAGATGGAGTCTCAAGCTATCCCCATGGGTAGAGCGCCATGGCATCACAGCTCATAGCAACCTCCAACTCCTGGGCTCAAGCAAGTCTCCTGCCTCCACCTCCCAAGTAGCTGGGACCACAGGCGCCCGCCACACGACCGGCCATTTTTTGGCTGCAGCCATCATTGTTGTTTGGCGGGTCCGGACTGGATTCAAACCCGCCACCTTACGTGTACGTGGCTGGTGCCTTAGCCGATTGAGCCACAGGCGCCGAGCCCACACACTGGATTCTTACCTGGAATTGAAATTGAGTGAACTACAGTGATACACATCAATTTGAATGAAGCTCTCAAAATAACATTGAGCAGAGGAAGTAAAATCCTGTGGTGCCACTATGTACAGTTCAAAACCAGGCAAAGCTCTCCATTCTGTTGTATTGGGCTGCATGTGAAGATGGCAAAACTGAAGAGAAAACAAAGAGGTAATTATAGCAGAGATCAGAACGTGATATCCTCTTGGGGAGACAGGTGCCTATGAATACAGAGGAACACACAGTGTTGGCAATATACGCTTTCTTGATTCGGAAGTTGGTTATGTGGGCATTAGAATTCTTTTTTTTTTTTTTTTTTTGAGACGGAGCCTCAAGCTATCCCCCTGGGTAGAGTGCCATGGCATCACAGCTCATAGCAACCTCCAATTCCTGGGCTCAAGCGAGTCTCCTGCCTCCGCCTCCCAAGTAGCTGGGACCACAG
>CAUYQV010044028.1:0-18577 GCA_963574575.1 Galagoides demidoff | reverse complement strand
GGGTAGAGTGCCATGGCATCACAGCTTATAGCAACCTCCAATTCCTGGGCTTAAGCGAGTCTCCTGCCTCTGCCTCCCAAGTAGCTGGGACCACAGGCGCCCGCCACAACGCCCGGCCATTTTTTGGTTGCAGCCATCATTGTTGTTTGGCGGGCCCAGGCTGGGGATTCAAACCGGCCACCTTAGGTGTATGTGGCTGGTGCCCTAGCCGATTGAGCCACAGGCACCAAGCCAAAAATGACATATGTTAGAAGACTCACAACACTACTTCCTTAAAAAATTGTTGGTTTATTTTTTGGGGGAATGAGTGTCGGTCTGCCACCCTAGGGTGTGCCATGGATTCATCATAGTTCACAGCAACCTCAGAGTCCTGGGCTCAAACGATCCTCCTTCTTCAGCCTCCCAAGTAGCTGGGACTATAGGCACCCGCCACAACATCCAGCTAATTTTCCCATTTTTAGTAGAGACTTGCTCAGAGTGGTCTCAAACTCCTAAGCTCAAGCAATCCACCCGCCTCAGCCTCCCAGAGTGCTGGGATTACAAGTGTGAGCCACTGCACCCAGCCATGGTTAAAAATTTCTTGGCAGTGAATTGATTTTTTGAGGCAGAAAGACCAGAGCTGACACTACATTATTAGACTTGCTATTATTAACCCCTAGTTGAAGGCTTACATCCCATTAATTATTCAGAATCAGGAAAGAGACTGTGTCTGACAAGTATGAATTCTTTAGCTGCTTGAACATAGTTCCCCAGACCAAACAGCTTAATATATCATATCAGATATGGCAACTTTTCAAGCCCAAGTCTCTAGTTATTTTCTGACGAATGGTTTTACTGTTCTGAGCTGGATAAGGTTCCTCTTCTCATTTTGTTTTCATAGCTACTTTAGAATATCTTAATTATTTCTTTATTTGCATAGCCAAATATCCTTACAATACTTTCCACAACTTAATTCCCAGATCCTGCATTCTTTTAGAAATGGACTGAATTGCATTAATGTACACAGCTATAATTTAATAAAAAAAAAAAGAAAGAAAGAAATGGACTGCATGTACCTTAACTTTTCAATTTCAAACCCAGTGATTTCATAACAAGCTAATAGAGACCTGAAATGAAGTAAAAAGGAGAAAAAACTACAGCAGTACACCTAGACTGGTAGCTCCAAATTCCAAGGAAATGTCTCATATAATTATTAAAAACTGTATTCTGTTGACTCAACTTTTAATATGTGGCCACATTGGAAGTGACAGTGGGAACCGAAGGAAGATCAGCAACAGCTCTGTCTGTGATGCACACGTCTCAGTCTGGACAGCGAGGACATCAGCAAAGCTAAGACTACATACAGTACTACGACCCAGTAATACATGGGGAGCAGTGCACATCGCTCCAGTGAAACGGTGTGGGCTACAAGGCTAGCCCAGTCACTTCTCCAGAGCTGTTACTTCTTTGCTCTCTGCCCTAACCTTCGCCTGTACCCCCAAAGAACCCACTCATGGGACTGTCAGGGAGATGGAGTGGGTGAGCACATGTCAAATAACGGAATGGCATGGGCACCAGTCAGCATGCAGTAAGTTATATTCACCTCATATCATCCTCAGAAAACCATTTAGCAAGAGAGTGAATGTCAGAGTTATTGTTATCATAGCTGACAGTGACTAGCCTTGCCCTAAGTACATCCGTGGATTAGTTCTCTTAATCTTCATAACATTAACAGTCATTTTCCTCATTCCCTCTAAAGAGAAAGAGACTTATCTAGAAAGGGCAGGACCTATGATTTCAAACTCAGTTCTGTCTGACCCAAATTCTCCCAAGCAGCAATAAAAGACCGTTTTTTTTTAAGTGAGAATTTCAAATATACCATCTAACAGGTGACTTTTTAAAAAATGTTCTACTAAATAACAAGAAGCAGAATAAAATACTTAGAATTATCTGAAGAATAAACACAAACTTCATTTTTTTTTAATTATGTTTTAACAAGATTAACTCTCACCTGCTACTCGTATATCACACGCTAAAGCCAGTTCAAGACCACCACCTAATGCGAGCCCGTCTATTGCTGCGATTGTTGGCACAGGAAGATTAGCTGAAATGCAAAGAAAAACATAATAAGATCATTACCTCACTGTGTGATTCACTGTAAATATTTTTCTGTGAATATATATTTCAAATAGGATATCATATAAACACTGTTATACCCCTTTAACAGAATTTAAGCATTTCCATCATTATTCTTTAAAACATTATATAATGATTGTATAGTGTTCCATCACAAAGTGTACAATAATCTCTTTAAGCCTTACTGAATAACTTTCATAAATATTTTTTGCTGAATTAATGGAATCACAGTTCTATGACTTTTTAATCTAAGAACCTAAAAATTTTCTATGAGACATTTGATTCATACAAATTTTAAGTTGAAATGGCTTATGTATAATTGTGAAATTCATGATCCTTTACTTTAGTGCTCAGAAAGAAAGAGTCTCATTCAAAGAAGTGACATCTGCTCAAACAAGAAAGAAACAGTCAAGTGGTTGTTGTGGTTTCAGCCCTCAAGTTCTGTCACTTAGTCAGCAGCACTGGCACTACAAATGGAGTTGGCAGCCACCAAGCTCTACCACTTCAGAGGCAAGGAGCCTTAAGAACCTGCCCAGAGGCATGACTAGGAAGGGATCAACCAGTCACAGAACTCAAAACTGGACTTTCTTGAGTCTAGAAAGAGTACTGTGTTAATGTGGCTTTGTAAATTATAACGTACCAGATTTCATTTTTATAACTAGTTCAGAAAGTGATTAGTTGTGTTACTTATTCTGTGAAACAAAACCCTTTCTATTAGTTTTTTTTCTGACTGTGGGAACGTGAAGCTAGTCTGGCCAACCTTAATAGATAAACAGAAGGTAGATTTTAAAAACAACTGCCCCCCCATCTCTTTCTTAGCTTTTTTGATACGTGAAATTCCCAAACAGAGGCTCACTCTTTGACCCCTCTTAAAACACATACAACTTTGCTACAGTATACTGAGTCTTACTCATTCATCCATAGGATTCATCAGCCCCATTCTGAGATCCAGTCTGACAAGGACAGAAAGGAACGCACACACGCACTGCCACACGAGGCAGGGCACGCCTGGAAGAGTGAGGGTGGCCAGGGCTTTTGCTCAGGCCATACTTCACTATTTGTTCCTGTCCGAACATTTATGGGGGAGGTAGGGACTTAAAAGGACAGGACACATTCAAATGTGCTCTGCAGCACTTTGTGCAAAGAAAATACCAGACAGCTATGTCAGCTTTAACTGCTGGTAAATGAGAGTAATATGCAAATAATATCTAATAAATATTATGTGGAAAAAAAAAGCAAAGAAAAATCAATGGCAAGTTAATCTTAGTGGTTCCCAAAGTCATCTCAAGCTACTGTAAGTGAAATGCAACAACTGTGTTATCCTCTCTCACCCCATCTTCCTTCCTAACAACCTGGCCAGAGAGATTATCTATTTCCAGACGCTCTCAATCTGTGATCTCTCCAATCTCAAGTCTCTCCCATCCAAACCTTTCATTAGGCCTGCCTGAGGCCCTCCAGATTGCCCTCTACAGACTGGCTTCTGGGAGAAGTAGAGTACATACATCCATGGTACCTTATCCACTCACCTCCAAACCCCTGGGACTATTCCTGCACTTGTCACCAGCAACATCCAGTGCATGCTCCCCTCTTCAATTCCTCTCTTTCATTTGGCTGCTGAGTCCCTCACCTTTCCTGCTTTCCCACCCACCTCTGGTGATTCTCAACCTTCTTGCTGAATAAAAGTTCTACATAGGAGTTCTCATTCCCACCTACAAATTTTACTACTGCCTATAATACCAATGATGGCCAAATCTCTACCTCAACTCTAAATCTCTCCAAACTGCACCTGTACAGCCACTAACTTGTCTGACACACTCATTTACATCTTTCTCATGTCCCAATCCATTTTTCAATCCTCCTTCTAGATTCTATTTTGGTTTAGCAGCAATGCTATTCACTAAGTCCCAGAAGTTCTCCTTTCCAATACCCTTATATCCAATTATTTTCTAAGTCCTTATAGCTCACAAATCTCCAAGCCTCCATCCCTTTTCTACTGCCAGAGTTCTGAGTCCCATCATTTCACACCAGCAAGAAGTCCTGATTGATCTGCACCTGCAGTTTGCAGCCTTCTGATGTACCTTCCCCATTTTCTTTAAGGTAATTAAAATGCAAACACATGCTTGTTCCCTATTTAAAACTGTAGAATGACTTACTCCATCGTCAGAATAGAAATACAGTAAATGTTTAGCATGGCATGGGGGCTCCTGGAACTAAGTTCTGCCTACTGTGTCTTTTATCCAACCTCAGAAAGACACGCTCTATTCCAGCCCCTACCTACGGAAAGCCCCTCCGTACAAGGTGGGGCTCCACCTGGAATGCCTGGCTAGTCCCCACTTGTCTTTAAAAGGAAAAAATGTCCATTTATGCTTCCACGGCACTCTGTATACATTTTCTATCAGAGCCTTGACTATCAGTGCTGCTCAGTGGCCACCTTGCCACTCCAGGATAAACATGCAGGGTTTTCAATGCCTCTTCCCCCGCTATTAAATTAAATGTGGCATTTTGCCTACTTTTTTATTATTAACCTCTTTTCTTACTAAAATAAATAAGTGTAGTCCTACAGAGCTACAGGAAAGAATTACAAGTTCCAAAGTAGAGTGAGTAGCACAGAGAAAGTGTTGCCTGAGTATTAAGGGGTTCTCCAAGTAGCTGCCAGAGGCTGCAACATTATGAAATACATGTTTGGTCTTCATCCCTGTTCCCAGCCATAAAGCCCCTTTGGAATCGCCAGAGTGGTAAGAGTGTCTTTAGCATGCTAATAAGAAGACTGGTGGCTGGGGGACCCTACATAGCTTCACAATGTGGGTTGGTCTCTAGGAAGACCAAGGCAAGATTACAGGTATGAGATTTCCAGCCTCACCCTCAATCTCCTAGGAGGGGTAGGTAGCAGGTTCAGCTGATCACCAATGGCCAATGATTTAATCAGTTGGGACTACTTACTGGAGTCTCCATAAACACCCCCCATAGGACAGGGTTTGGAATGGCTTCTGGATATGAACATGAGGAGATGCCCGGAGAGGACATGGAAGCTCCACACGTCCCCCCTGCCTCACTCTGTGTATCTCTTCCTCAGCTATTCACATGTATTCTTTGTAATACCCTTTATAATAATAAATGTGTGGACATGTGCAAAGTATTTCCCTGAATTCTGTTAGTGCTCTAGCAAATCAACTGAAACCAAGGAGGTTATAGTGGGAATTGCCAATATACAGCCAGCTGGTGAAGTACAGGTTACAACCTACTACTGTGGTAGTCTGAGCTCTCCATTGTGGGATCTGACACGATCTCCAGGTAGGAATTAGAGGACACTCAGCTGGACGGAGAGAGCACACACTGAGGACGAACGTTCTAGGTTCCACATAAATCAAGCGTAGCATTTACCCACAGTGGCAGGAACTTGGGGGTGAACAGTGTTGAGAGGCAGGATGGGGGGTTCATACCAGTAAGTACATGCTCAGGTTTTCGTGATTCTAAATATAGATAACAGAATGCTTTCTTCTACATGTTTATATTTTTTAGAATTAATAAAAATTATTTTAAAATGTGATAGTTAAGAATTTGAGAAATTAAGTTTCTCAAGGGGAGAAAATTTTAAAATGCCAGGGCTTGTTTTGCTTTGTCAAAGGCCCCCCACACCAGGGTTGCTATAAAAGGAACCAGGCTAGGTGCCAAGAGATACACCAGAGGTGAGGGCTGTGGGCCTGAAGATGGGGACAGGAATTCTAAGAGCAACAAGACTCAGGCCCCAGGGGCCTTACAATTTATAAGAAAAATATAAATTTTAAATACAACTTATAAAAAAATATATAAGACAAAATAACAAAGAATTGAGGGCCCGTATACAAAACAAACAAGGAAAACAGGATACTAATATTCTCAAATTATGAAAAAGGTTAACTATTTGCTATTTTCAAATATGAATGAAGTTAAGCATTATAAAAAGCTGTCTATAATTTTTTTCCTACTAGAGAATTAAGTAGAACAGCTTTATTAATATTCAGTGAGAAACTAAATATTAGCTGTTTTACAATATCATAAATTCTAAAGTTATACAAAATCCTAAGATGTCTGTTTCAATAAACTGTTTTCAGAAAAACATTCATCATCTCAAAGCACATGCTGGTTTCATAGTTACCTGTTATGCTTGGGGGGTGAGGGGTTGTTTTGTTTTGTTTTTTTACATCTAGTATTTCTTCTACTTGAAAGCACTTAGTCATCGAGGAAACTCAATAAAACATACATTTAGAATGGCAGATTATCGGTTTCAAAGAAACAAAGAAATAACAAAATGGCAGTTGTACACGAGAGCAGATGAACGTGACAGGACGGGAAGGCCACTGAGTAATGGCTATTCACAGCACTAGGAAGAAATGATGACTCAGTGCGTTATGCAACCAACAGGATCAGATACTATTTTGAGTTCTCTACCAGGAAATGAGCCAGGTATGAGAAAGAAGATAATAATCCTTTGAAATGCTCCTAAAAATATAATTAAAGCAAACAATTAAACTGTTTGCTATTTTAAGGAGGGGGGCAGCTGTAAGGAAGGCCTCTGACTCACTTTGGTAGTTTGTGGGACCCCATGGCCTGAAAGCAGAGAGCTATGAACGTGGAAAAAAGGAAAGTATCTATTTTCAGCTCCCAAATAAATACAACACATTAGGCATGTTATCTGCTTCTAGAAAAATATAAATCAATTTAGGCGGTGCCTGTGGCTCAAGGAGTAGAGTGCTGGCCCCATACACTGGGGGTGGCAGGTTCAAGCCCGGCCCCAGCCAAAAAAACTGCAAAAAAATAAAGTAAAATAAATAAATATATATATATATATATATATATTTTTTTTTTTTTAAAGAAAAAACCGCTAGAGTCAAACTATGATTTTTTTTAATTTGGATTTGCTTGAAGAAGAGTGTTCCTATGCAAAACACAGAAACCAAACATTTCCCCATGTAGTATGCTGGAAGTCTGAATATTGAAATCTTTCTAGAAGAACAGAAATTAAATCAAAGTTAACTAAAAATTACAATGACTTCCTGATTATCCCTAATTTCCATAAATATTTCACATAACATCATTGTGTTCTCCTATTTTTGTCACTGGGTTTTAAAGAAACCACAAAAACAAAACAAGGCCTGAGCAAAGCCGGCAGGCTGGCTGGGCCTCAGCGCTCCTGCAGGCCCACACCAGGGTTGCTGCAGGGGCCAGCGTGGCTGCCCATGGACACACCAGAGGTGAGGACAGGGGCCTACAAGACAGGAGTCCCAAGAGCAAAGAGCCTCAAGTACAAGCATGTGTCCAAAAGCCAAAGGTAACAGTAGTCTAAATATCACACCTCAATTCCAACACTAGGTTAAAATACAAATAAAATGGAGAAATTCTATAACTTGTGATGAAAAATAGCTGGATAGCAGCAATATTCCTTATAGAAGGTATTACCTATATCCAGAATAAATGGCCAAATGCTAGCATTCCCTCCCGCATGCATGTTTACAGAGGTATTTTCAGGCTATATCAATTCATATAGCAAAGAGAAATAAATTTACTTGGTTACTAGGAAAAAAAGATAAAACTTCTTCCTATTACTTGTCTGGTATTGTTATGATTTGAGCACTGGTGGTCTGGCTCCAGGGTCTGGCTCTTAACCATCACTAATTCTCACACTACAGCCTAGAGTCTTGAAGAAGGACAACAGTGTAAGCCACCCAACCTATCTTTCCCCTAAGGACCTGAGACCATGTATCTGAGAAAAGGGAAATGCTGAGGTTCTAGGAGTCTGAGCATCCTGGCTTTGTGCTCCACTAATTTCTAGAGACCTGGAGCAGTATCATAGTTCACTGGGTCCATTTCAGTAATGGGGTCCAAAGCACCAGTCGGTTGACCATAATAGAGTTCTGACTGGAATTTTCTTTGGGCGTCTCCAAATCCAGTCTGGCAGTGCCCCAGTATATAACTATATAGGCTACTAAAAGGTCAACCCTGTATAGGAAAGGGTCAACCCCAGAACATCCCTTTCCTACCAAAATTCCAAATCAAAGCCTCTCTGGGGGGAATGCAGAGATGAGAGGCAGGCAGGGTTAAACCCCACAGGTTCCCACTCAGCAACCTTACCTGCAAGGTTACATTTATTAATCAAACTGAGTAATGACTTCCACTTTTGACTGTAGTTCCACCTCTAAAAAAACTCTTGGCACTTAAAATGCTACTTGACAAGGCAAATGTAGTTACTTCCAGATAACATGATACTATGAATGAGTTGTTTATTTTCACCTTGCAGGCAAAAAATATATACTTCATTACTATGGTGCTTGACAAACTCTCAGGTCTATATCCTTGCTATTTCAAAGTGTGGTTTGTAGACCAGTAGCATTAGCATCACCTGTAAGCTTGTTAGAAATGTAAAATTTGAGGGCCCACTCCAGACCTACTAAACCAGGCATCCTCAAACTACAGCCCATGGGCCACATACAGCCTGCCAAGGACATTTATCCAGCCTGCCGGGTGTTTTTGTCACCGCTGCCTATCCTGCTTAGCAGCTGATCATCCTGGGGCCCGCAGTCCAGTCCTCCAACGGTCTCAGGGACAGTGAACTGGCCCCCTGTTTAAAAAGTTTGAGGACCCCTGGCAGAATCTGTATTCTTAACAAACCCCCAGATGATTTATATACACAATGAACTTTGAAGAGCTCAGATACCTAAGCTACTCCATAGAGAACCAGACAATCTGACCATCCATTGGATAAGACAATGACTGACTACACACTAGTGCTACTTGCTGTCCTGATCTATAAATGTAGCAGCTTTGTGTTAACAGCCCCAAATGGACACAAGCCCAAGTATCCATTACGTGGTACATAAGGTGTGATGGAACACTACTCAGCAATAAGAAGGAACTAACTATTGGATTATGAGACAAGACTGATGAGTCAAAAAAAACTATGCTAGTGAACTACATACAAAAATTACTATAGTCCATTTATAT
Organism: Galagoides demidoff; assembly: GCA_963574575.1. Taxonomy (NCBI): domain Eukaryota; kingdom Metazoa; phylum Chordata; class Mammalia; order Primates; family Galagidae; genus Galagoides; species Galagoides demidoff. The sequence continues at coordinate 9,484 of CAUYQV010044028.1, read as the reverse complement.
AAGATTCTAAAACACGGAAATTAATTAGAAAGCAAGTTCAGCAATTGTCTGAGAATAGGCAGGGAATAGTGCAGAGGGGCAAGAGAAAGGTTTGCAAATGGCCCTGAGGACATTTGGGGGAGGAATGGACATATTCATTATCTTGATTATGGAGATGTCTTCACAAGTCAAAAGTTATCAAAACTGACACTTTTAATATGTGCAATTTACTTTATGTCACTATACCTCAATAAATCTATTTTTAAAAAATGATATGACCTGGCTCAGCACCTATAGCTCAGTGGCTGGGGCGCCGGCCACATACATGGGAGCTGGTAGGTTCGAACCTGGCCTGGGCCTGCCAAACAACAATGACAACTACAGCCAAAAAATAGCTGGGCATTGTGGTGGTGAAATAACCTTCATGACCTGAAAAGATAACTTGGACCCCACTTAGATGCAATTAATTGGTGATTTATTTGCACCTGCTCAGGGGCCGCTGCTCTGGGAGACAGGTGGCAGCAAAGTGCAGGGCCCACTGTCTTTTTATACTATTTTTTCCATCATTTTTTGGCGTAGCTTAAGCAAGCAGGAGGTACAGGAACATTGCCATAGTCAGAGTTACAGCTTGGTTGACAATGGATACATCTTAAATCACAATGGGTTATAGTTATGTAACAGTGATTATTATAGCCTTGGTTGACAATGGATATATCTTAAATCACAATGGTTAACAATGATTAATACAGCCTTGGTGGGTTTCCACCATTGTTCATCCACTGGGAACTTGGGGGGGGGGGGTTGTGAAACTTGGGACTTCCCACATTTCAACTAGGGGGGATACAGGAACAGGCTGGGAGAGAGGGTGGAGGAACGGGAGAGGGCAGGGGAACAGGCTGGGAGTGTTTGCAGTAGCCAGTACTTGTGGTCCCAGCTGCTTGGGAGGCTGAGGCAAGAGAATCCCTTTAGCCCAAGAGTTTGAGATTGCTGTGAGCTGTGATACCACAGCATTCTACCGAGGGTAATAAAGTGAGACTCTGTCTCAAAAAAAAAAAAAATTGATGTGACCTGACTGATACAAAAATGATAAATCCAACAAAAGAAAGTATAATGATTTCCTAATCTTTTATAAACAAGGTTGATAGAGAGTATAATTTAAAACTTATACCAAGTAATAGAAATATGAGTAAATTTAAAATTATGGTAACTCCTCCATTATATGCAGTTTCACATTTTGGGGTTTCAGTTACATAGGGTCAACTTCAGTCTAAAAATAATAAATAGAAAAGTCTAAATATAAACAATGAATAAGTGAGTTTTAAATTGTGTGCCAATCTGAATAGCATGATGAAACTCATGCCTTTTTGGTCTTCATCAGAAGAAGAAGGCTTAGCATAGTACTCCATAAGATATTATCTTTCTATAAGATACTATGAGAAAGACTAAATTCACATGACTTTTATTACAGAATATTGTTATAAACTGTTCTATTTTATTATTATTGTTAATTACCTTACTATTCTGCATTTACTAATTAAACTTTATGGTTCAGTATTATCTGTGGTTTCAAATACCCACCGATGGGTCTTGGGGCATATCCCCCACAGAAAAGGGGGAGAACTACTATATAAAGAAAATAGTGGCTCGACGCCTGTGGCTCAATCGGCTAAGGCGCCAGCCACATACACCTAAGGTGGCGGGTTTGAATCCCCAGCCCGGGCCCGCCAAACAACAATGATGGCTGCAACCAAAAAAAAGCCAGGCGTTGTGGCGGGCGCCTGTGGTCCCAGCTACTTGGGAGGCGGAGGCAGGAGACTCGCTTGAGCCCAGGAGTGGAGGTTGCTATGAGCTGTGATGCCATGGCACTCTACCCAGGGGGACAGCTTGAGAGCTTGAGGCTCCAGCTCAAAAAAAAAAAAAAAAAAAAAGAAAATAGTATTTACTTCTGTTTATGCAGTGAATTATGTTTAAAGATTTGCACAGGTTGAACCGGCCTTGCATCCCTGGGTTGAAGCCTATCTAGTTATGATGAATTATTTTTTTGATACGTAGCCTAATTGTTTGCTAAGATTTTATTGAGTATTCTTACAACAATGTTCATTAATGATACTGGTCTATAGTTTTCATTTTTTGGTGTGTCCTTTCCTGATACTTGAGTCTGTGAAAAGAGTTGGGAAGGGTTACTCCCTTCTTGATGTTTTGGAATAGATTCTACAACACAGGTACAAGCAAGCTGTTCTTTGAAGATTTGGTAGAATTCTGAAACTGGACCTGCACCTCTTACACTTACAAAAGTTAATTCATGATGGATAGAAGATTTAAATCTAAGACATGAAACTATAAAAACCCTAGAAGAAAATGCAGGGAATAACTCTTAATCTCATCAGACTCAGAAATAATTTATGAAGAAGACAGTAGTGGCAACAACAAAAATAAATGGGATCTGATCAAGATAAAAAAGTTTTTGCACAGCTAAGGACACGATTAACAAAGCAGAGACAACCTACAGAATGGAAGAAGACATTTGCTTGCTACAAATTCAACAAAGGCCTATTAACCAAATTCCACAAAAAATTCAAGAAAATTAACAACATCAATCAACCCCATTAAAAACTGGACAAGAAATATGAACAGAAACTTTTCTCATGAGGACAAATGACCAACAAACACATGAAAAACTGCTCATCATCCCTAATCATCAGGGAAATGCAAATCAAACCTACTTTAAGATTCACCTAACCCCAATGAGAATCACAAGGTCCCAAAGCACCAGATTCTGCTGGCGTGGGTGCAGAAAGCAGGGAACACTCATCCACTGTTGGTAGTACAGCCCCCGTGGAAAGAAGTATGGAGAGTCCTCAAAGAACTAAAAGTAGACCCACCTGATCCTGCAATCCCATTATTAGGGGAAATAGTCATTTTTCCATAAGGACATTTGTACAAGAATTGTATAGCAGCACAATTCACAACTGCAAAAATGGGGAAACAACCCAGGTGCCCTTCAACACATGAATAGATTACTAAATTGTGGTATATGTAGCCCATGGATACTACTTAGACATAAAGAAAGATGGAGATTTCATATCTTTTGTAACAAACTAGATGGATTTGGAAAACATTCTCCTAAGTGAAGTATTACAAGAATGGAAAAACAAGCACCACACATACTCAATACTTAATTAGAACCAGTAGACTAACAACTACATGTTCACATGAGAGAAAAACTCAATTAAATTCAAGTAAGGGGTGAGGGGGAAGGGTTGGGTAAATTCCTACTCAACAGGTACACTGTACAGTATATTTCACACTTCCTGTGTGAAGGGCACAACTACAACCTTACAAAAATCAGCTATGTAATGTAATCGTATGTATCCCCATATTAATCTGGAAGAGAAAGACAGAAAGAAAATAGTAAGACGATAAGGTGGGAGGAAAGAATTTCAAATTGGAAATATACCAATTTTGTCATTACACATTATAGGAAGTGAATGGAACTTTCCTAGGAATTAATGGATCATGCATACTATATAAGAAAGATAACGAGGTAGTACAAAAATAAAGCCACTAGCATTAGAATAAACCCATACACAGAGCAAACCAAAAAGCACTTAACCTAGTTAAGATTTTTTTAAAATTAATTTTTAGCTAAAATCATAACTGCATACATTTATGGGGTACAATGTGATGATTTACAATGTGGAATGCTTAAATCAAACTGATTAATATAACCACCACCTCACTTATTTTTTGTGGTAAGACATTTAAAATTTACTCTTAAGTTATTTTGAAATATACCCTTGCATTGTGTATATTAGGTGAGATCCCACCAATTGCCCTCCCCCTTTTCCCGCCCCTCCCTAGACTACATTTGTGTTTTATCATTCATATGAGTGTGTGTTTATATATTGGTTTCATAATAATACTGAGTACACTGGGTAATTTTTCTCCCATTCTTAAGATATTTTACTATGAAGAATGTGTTCCAACTCCATCCAGGTAAACATAAAAGAAGTAAAGTCTCAAAGATGATTTTTGAATTGTAATATCAGAAAGCACAGAAAATCAGGCCAGGTGTGGTAGCTCACACCTATAATCCCAGCACTCTAGGATATCAAGGCGGGTGGACTGTCTGAGCGCATGAGTTCCAGACCAGCCTGACCCAGAGTGAGACCTCGTTTCTAAAAATAGCCGGCGCTATGGCAGGCGCCTGTACTTCCAACTACTTGGACGGCTGAGGCAAGAGAAATGCTTGTACTTAAAGAGTTAGAGGATTGCTGTGAGCTGCTGCGACGCCACAGCACTCTACTTGGGGCAACAAAGTAAAACTCTATCTCAAAAAAATAATAAAAATATAAAACAAATAAAGTTAAAAAAAAAAAAAGAAGAAGAAGAAGAATTCAAGACCAGCCAGAGCAAGCATGAGCCCCCATCTCTAAAAATAGCCAGGCATTGTAGTGGGTGCCTGAAATCCCAGCTACTCAGGAGGCTGAGGCAAAAGAATTGCTTGAGCCCAAGAGTTTGAGGTTGCGGTGACCTGTGATGCCGTGGTACTCAACCACAGGGTGAATGAGGGAGACGCTGTCTCAAAAAAAAAAAAAAAGAAAGAAAGAAAGCAAGCAAGCACAGAAAATCCTGACAGGACTAACACCAAACACATCGGTATTTTTAAAAGAGCTATACTCGGCTAAGGCGCCAGCCACGTACACCTAAGGTGGCAGGTTCGAGTCCCCAGCCTGGGCCCACCAAACAACAATGATGGCTGCAACCAAAAAATGGCTGGGCGTTGTGGCGGGCACCTGTGGTCCCAGCTACTTGGGAGGCGGAGGCAGGAGACTCACTTGAACCCAGGAGTTGGAGGTTGCTATGAGCTGTGATGTTATGGCACTCTACCCAGGGGGATAGCTTGAGGCTCCGTCTAAAAAAAAAAAAAAAAAAAAAGAGCTATACTCATCTAGTAAGAAAAAGACTATGTAGATCATAAAGCAAAACCCAACTATAAGCAGAACATAAGAGAAATAACAGAAATTTACAGAAAGGGTATGGTAACTCAGTTAAAAACAAAGAAAACATCTACAGTTTTAACAAATGAGCAGAACAGCTGCGTAAGAGAGATATTCTTCTGTCTGCAGATATACAGACATATTCATGTAAAAAAAGGCAGCAAAAGGCATAAAAATGTACATATTAACAATACTTATGTGTAAGAGAAAGAACTGAGGTTAGCTGCTGAAAAGTTTTAAATGTTACATAAACACATACTCAACTATTCTTTAAGGAATTAAAAGCTAGCACTCATAGAAAGGCCAAAACAATTAAATGGGATTCCTTTGAAGTGAATTCTTGTCAAATCTTAGAACATTCCAGAGTAATATAATATTTTGAAGTGACAGAGCTTAAACCCCATTGCTCCTGCTAAAATGGTATCATTTTCACAAAAACTGTCAAAAGTCCTTATGTGACTAATATCCAACAAAAGTGAGCAAAGGCAACAAAATTCCAAAAAAGGAAAGAGAGAGACATAAATCATAAATTGTGAAGTTTAACTATAGATGAAACTATGATTCAACAGGAGACAGATGTTAGCAACTTGTAAAGGAAAAGAATTGACGCCTAGATACTTGTTTTCCTTCTCCATCATTCTTGGCAAGAGGATAAAGAAAACTAAAATTGAGATCTGCAAATCGCTACAAGGAAAACAAACAAATACAGTTCACCACTGTTCTACCAACCAATCTCTCACACACCTAATACAGCACTTCCAATTTCTAGTCATTACTTCAAATTAGGTATATAGGAAAATTTAAAAGTGTTAATAAAATACATGCTGAATTGACTCAACTTTAACTACATTAATTACATTTAAAAAAAAAAAACTCCTTGACCGTCAAACAAACAAACAAAAAAAAAACATGGTGAAAAGAAACAAACATTTCAGGTCTACTTGGCAGAATGGCGAACAATTTTGAAAACTTTGAAAACGTTCTTTATTAAGTAATTCTTAATACATCTAAAATAAAAATAAAATAATAACTGAGGCAACAGTAAAACTACAACAGTGAATAATCTCAAACTGTATTGTAACAGTTGCTGTAGCACTGATTAAATATTTTTGAAATAAGCTAGGGTTTATTTTTCAGATGAAGTGAAACAAAGATAAAATACCTAAAAAAGCTATTTCTTATATAAAATGAACCACTGACATCTAAAAAGATCAATCCTAAATATCAGATACCTCTAAATCAAATGCAAAGCTTAAAACGGATGACACACCTAGAACTTACAGACTCTCTTTCATGCTCATTACTCAAGAACCTCTAAGGCATAAAGCAAGATACAAGGAAGAGTTCTAAGTGGAGAAGCACATCCCTTAGTTTAACATCTTATGAAATGAAAATGAACATAAGGACAATGCTTTGAGCGACAAACGTTAATACTTTAAACCTTGGTGAGGAATTATTCATACTTTATTCATATTCAAAGACTCTGAATAGTCAAGAGATTATCACTAAGCTAAATCAGATGTTATGCTTCACAGAAATGTGCATACATACTTCTGAGGAAAAACTTTCCAAATAGTCTCATTAACAGTTTATCTACAAGAAGTCAAGTCATGGGAAATACTTATCCATAATCTCGGCTAGTTTCAGTTAACTAGTTTTTTGACCCACACCAAAAAGCCCAACAGTCAAAACTAGAGCTGCAGGAGAAGGGTAGGAGGGGGAAGGAGGCTGTCAAAATCACCCTAGGGATAGAGTTTCATCCTCTGCCAGCCAGGGAAGCAGCTGCCCACAGTCCCAATGCTCCTCTACAAAAAGTACTTGTTAAAATCATCAATAACACCCAAGGTGCAAAATCCAGTAGTCATTATCTTACTGTTCACCTTACTTGGCCCGTCAGCAGCATGTGATGAAGCCCTCCTTCTTGAAACACCTTCTTCACTTAGCTTTCAGAATATTGCTTTTTTTCCTACCTGCCCACTCTGGCTGACCTCTCTGGTTCTTCCCACCCCGGCTTCAGCCTCCAAACGTCAGGACACCTCACAGACTGCCAACTTCTCTCTACAGTAACTCCCTGGGTGTCTCTCCCAGTGTCATGGCTTCATACAACATCCCAAATTTACCTGAGTTGGCACAACTTTCCCACACTCCAAACTCCCCTATACTTGGATGTCCTCTAGGCATCACTGCCTTCCCACGCAAAATCTGAATTCCTGAGCTACACCCCTTACCCCAAGCTAGCAAAGAGGCAGCTGTCTTCTAATTTTCTATCACAACAGAAAATTAACGACTGGTCTTTCGTGTTCATTCCATTATTCTCAGTCAAGTCCTAGGAGCAGTAGAGAGCTAGGGTAAGAGAGAGGATTAGACTCAGGCAAGTTCAGCATGATTTTTGGAATTTTAAAGAGAGGCAGACAGAAAGGGATTCCAGGACAGAGTTCAATCTAAAGGTAAGAGTAAAGAATTACTGTTTAGCTAACATGTCTATCCAGTAAGATCCCAACCAATTTACCCTTTCAACTGGGTACCTACCAAGTGTCTGTTACTACGCCAGATAGTAGGTACCGGTGAAGAAAAAACCCCACCTGTGGTTCTTGGAGGATTATGCAGAGTACCAGTTGGTAGAGAAGATTAGACTCCACAATTTCTAGCACCACATCAAGAGATTTTTTTTCAACCCACAAGCCTCAACAAACTTAATACCAAAACAATTCAGGAGTTCATCACATTTAAGTAATGTAAGAAATGTGAAGTTTTCTGCAACAAAATAAACATCATCTACTGGCAGTTATCTTTGAAAATGTGTTAAGCTGAGAAGATCTTGTGACATCTTAAGAGCACCATATATTTTGAAATAATAATGTCACTTCAAGGTTAATGTAAAGATGACAAAAGAAAAGCTTTTGTGGTTCCCAAAATATTAAAGAACACTCCTTGGTGCAAAGATAGCTAGGATAGGGCAGGAAAAGAGTTGGATGCCAATAACAAACCTCGGCCAAGATAAGTCTGATATGTGCGTGCATGCATTACACCGTGGATTTTTTTTCTAATTAGTGACAAATTTTATGTTACTTTGAGCCTTTCAATACTAAAATTCAAATGTGCCTCAATTCTAAAATTCAAAAACATCCTTGCAAAAACAAAATGAGAAGCACTGATTGAGGTTTATCCCATACAACTGACCTCAGGTTATTCATACTTTTTCATTCAGTTGTACAAAAATATTTTCTTTTGTATTTCACCCAGAGAGACAGCTTTCTCTTACAGAAAAATGCACATAAACAGATTTTCTATCACATAAAGAACAGCTAACCAGAGAATGTGAAACCTTCCAAAATTAATTTTTTTTGGTAACATCTTACAATAAAATCTTTAGAAAAAAAGATGTTTGCTAAATAGACAAATTTTGTCATCTGTCCCTTTTAACATAATTACCTGTATTTCAATGCAAATTCAGCTTTGCAATTACATACTAAATTAAAGCTTTTGGAATTTTATCTCTTCAGAGAGAGGAAAAGTAAGCTGGAAATGCCTGACATTTTAAAGGATTATTGTAGACGGTCATTTACAAAAACACATTTGCCTCACACTAACTTCTATAATATAAAATTCTATTTAAATATTTCTTCACCATTAGGTAGCAATTATTTGATGACTCCATTTGAGAGAAGCTGGCCTGTCCTCTCAGAATTTCTAATAAGAGAGAATTCTAAAATTATTTTCCAGCTATTCATAAAATATCATCTAAGGTAAATCCCTACTAAATAAAAGAATAAGGCCAGGTGTGGCTTATGCCTATAATCCCAGATCTTTGAGAAGGAGAATCACTTGGGGTCAGGAGTTCAAGACTAGTCAGAGCAAGGATAAGGTCCAAGTTCACAAAATGCAGAAAATCAGCCAGGTGTGGTGGCTTGTACCTACAGCCCCAGCTCCTCAGAGGGCTGAGACAAAAGGATCACTTGAGCCCAGAAGTTTGAGGTTTCTGTGAACTATAATCACATCACTGCACTGTACCCCATGGGACAGAGCAAGGTTGTCTCCAGAAAGGGAAAAGGAGAAGGGAAACAAAGGAAAAAAAGAAAAAGAAAAACAGGAAAAGACAGCCACCAGTGACTAACATATCCACCACCCCTCCCATTCCTTACTGCTAATTTTACACTGTGGGCTCCAACAGTGAGACACATTGCCACAAGAGAAAACTGGAAGGAAGGTACACACCATGAAGGAAGCCCTAGAGGAAATGGTAAATTAAGGGACAACAGCTATTAGAAGATGCTGATGACTTCATGTCTGCAAATCCCTGCTGATGCCTTAATATTTCAAATATTATTCTTTCAACCCAGATATTCCTTTTTTTTTTTTTTTGAGACAGAGCCTCAAGCTATCCCCCTGGGTAGAGTGCCATGACTTCACAGCTCACAGCAACCTCCAACTCCTGGGCTCAAGCGAGTCTCCTGCCTCAGCCTCCCAAGTAGCTGGGACCACAGGCGCCCGCCACAACACCTGGC